>OZ023148.1:14613308-14628426 GCA_963675895.2 Styela plicata
GCATTTGCGGGTACCACATCTTCTAGTAGCTCTTTGATATTAAAGTTTGCCATTAGTTGGTTCCTTTTAGGCACTGCTTCGGCCTTGCTATCAAAGCGACCTTTTTCAAAAAAAGGGGGGCTGCCGGGCAAGAATCGTAATTTATTTTTTACTTTACCTAGAAGTAATTCATCCCCTCAGTGAATACTGGATAAAATGTGCGGAACTTTGTCAATTTCATTTATCCTGTACTCTGTGTACGTGAGAGCACATACGACCTGTATGGTTGTCCAGATCTGATCCAGGCCATCTCATGACCAGTATATAATAGGTGTGTGATTTCATATCCCCGGCATTGAACAGAAAAAAAAGCACCAACCTGCAGGTAATGGAAATCTTTCTTCTGTCTACATGTAATCATATTCCGGGAGGATCAACATGGATTTTTCACCAAGGGTTGGTTGTATATTACTGATTCTTTAACAGCTTTGGAAACATCTTTGGACCTGTTGGATACGGTTTGATATCAAATAAGTGAAGCATTGTTGTGCTACAAATGATCTTTTTTAGGGAACCAAAACCCACATGTTTAATCAGTTGAATCGAATCGCTTGGGGATTCATCCGATTTACAAAATGAAAAATGTTAGAGGGTCAGCAGGTTTAAGGCACTGGAATATGCTTCGAGCCACAAATCTCGAATAATCTGCAATGTAGGTGTCCGAATGCCTGGTGTAGAATGATGTATATGTGTAAGTGATAGTGATACACATTGCAGAGCACACGGATGATCTCATGGTTGCTAGTCAATTCGTACCTTGGTCGCATTTGTACATTGGGAGCAATTTTGCACTTTACTTACTCGAAAAGTCTGTCGACGACTGAAATCTGTAATTGTTGGGTAGCACACGTATTCTTTTAATATTGTTGTGAATTAAAATTTACAAATAATTGCCGTTTAATAAATAACCAAAGGTGTAATGAAGTTTGCAAAAAAACATACATGTGTATGTTAAAAGTTTTGTTGGAGGCTGAGAGAAATATTAAAAGTGAGGGCGCTGTGGGTTCCGCCTTTTGGGCCATAAAAATAAAATCGTCTTTCCATCAAAATAAAATTCGAAACCTTAACACGGAGAAGCAGGTAATTTTAGTTTTTCAATCGGAACAAGCATAGTTAGAACTAAATTATACAGTTCACCTATTGCTGCTCAATACTGCGCTAGATTTACACTCGTTTTCGCGTGTCGGTTTGAGAGCTCTGTAATGCATCATACTCATTTTCTATAATTTGTCAATTGTCGACTCGGAACTAAGGAAATTTATGCACAACTGCATAAGATGCCCACTCTCTATCTTAGGTTTCAAGTCGCCTGTTTGCGTATGACTCATTTCAAGCAATTTTTTTTGGGCACAGGTATAATAAAAAACCTTGTATGTTTTGGGATTTGGAGCAACAAGACTGTAATGCGCTATATTTTTATTTGCTCCTTTTGCTGCTACTGCACTGCTACGACCTATAATATTTTATTAAACAAGTAAGTTTCCCAGAACTTTCGGCGAATTGATCAACAACGATTTTTTCAGGGTACGAATTGCTCTTAATGGAATTATACAGTATATATAAATACAGAATATTTTTATTCCATAAATTTATCAAATCTACGATATGAACTAAAATATGTTATTATCTTGTTATAATCTCTGTTGAAAAATACGAGAGTATGGTACCGTAACTCTGAACTTATACTGTGATCAGGGTTAGCAGGGGTATTATAGCCTACACAGAAATCAATGTGCGTCTAGTGAAAGTTGAAGTTTACATACGCCACATCCCCGAATGTCATTAAAATAAAAACTGGCAGAATATTCTCATCCTAACTAGGGAGCGCCAATGCAGCAGCATATGGCATTGTCTCCCCACTGCCCAGTTGCCCTCGGCCCCCCCCCCATGAGTGCCTCTGCAACATGCGAAATATTAATTATGATAATCGGATATATGGTACTAAAACTTCCATGTGACCACCAAAATATTCCTTTTTTCTCATCCAAATGACTTTCGTAGGTCTATCTAGCAACACAAGCCAAACCTGTAGGGCAACTGCGTCGTTGATCTCTTCATAAATTGAGCTGAAATATTGACGATTTCTCTGATGCGATAAACTGGCCATCTTCTGCAAAGAGCTTCAGCCACATTAACTTAGCATCTAATCCATCAATACCAGTTGCTTCGAGCAAATCTTTGGAACTTTGATATCTGGCCATCAACACCGCGAACCTCTTTTCCTCTCGGTCATTGCCTTTGTAAAGAGACAAATGTGCCGAATGTTTTAATTTTATTTATTTGTCGGTGGACAAAAATTTTAACAAAACCTTGCTCCACATCCCTTTCCCCCACTCGCAAACGGCACGCCTACTTGGTGCTATAATAGGTCTCTTCACAATTATGCCCTCGCAAGGTTTGTATTGTAAAGAGGTGATCGGAGTTTGGATAATTATTTTATTTTTGTTGCCATTCAATTCGTACCGTAGCCCCAATTCATACCCGAAAAATAAAACAACATAATGAGTGGGTGAGGATGATAAGTGGTTTCGATATGTTTTTTTTTTCGAATCGAATCCATATTAAAATAATTTACAAATCTAATCTTTTCGAATATAATTCTATTTTGATGCGTCAAATTCTCCTAACGCCATTTATTATTAACTATTCTATTATATTTAGCTTACATAACCACATAATATCACATTCTGTTTTGCTCAAATTCGATGCACAACCTAAGCAGGGACTAAATACAGAATACTGGTGTGTATTGATTTTAGACTCTCGGTTAAAATTACATTCGGACAGAGAAGTTATCATAAAATATCACCCAAATAGCCAAATGGTGGTTTAAAAAATGTTTGTTTTCAAGGTCCAACATCGATCAGAAACTGCACTCCACAGAAATATATTTAGAAACTAGACGTATTTTTTAAATGCATAGAATTGATATCAAATTTAACATAGATTCGAATTCGATTGCGAAATTCATAATAACAATACATCCCTACTTTGAGGTTCAATTCGTTGCCACCGGATGAAAATTTGTAGTAGTAATTTGTAGTTGGATATATTATTTTGATCTTTAAATAAATAATTTTTATTGTAATAATTTAAAAAGTAATATTGAATAACTTATCAAGTTTGCAAACACAAATCGATTTAAAAGTCATTTGAGTACGAGGAAATTATTGAAGAAAGGTTGTGGCACGGCTTATAGTTTTATCGTATTCTCAGCTTTTCCATTAAGATAAATTAAAAAACAATCCTGACCGATAGGAGCAGCTACAAATTGCTAAAGCATGTAGATTACCTTTTTGGGACTTCGATCAACGTGACTATTTTCAAATATTTTGATTAGATCTTCTTGCTGCTACTACACTGCTGCACCAGAATCCTTAAATAAGTAAGTTTTAGCAAACTTTCGACAAAGATACGAATTGACCAACGGCGATTTTTTCACGACACGAATCGCCCTTAACAAAATTTTATAGTTGTACGAATCAACTAGGGTACGGATTAACAGTTACCCTTTCAGTTTTAGGGAAGTCGAGAATGGACCAAAACTCAAATTGGAAATACCCAAATTTCAAAATAATAGTTGGTCTTAAATGGAAAATTATATCAAAATCCTTTTTGACAATGGATCTACAATTGACAAAAAAGGAAATAAAATTCGAGCTGATTACCCTGACCAATAACGGCCACTTATAAGACGTAGATAATTAGTATTGTTGAAAAGATATAATCTTTTCGGTTCGGCCTAGCCTACCCAAGTTATTACACCCTGGGTAGATTGGTTGACATGAATTAAAGAACCGGACTCGCTAGCACTCGAGTACCCAAGACCTGCGATGTCAACATAATTACCCTTAGGCCATCGCGCAAGTTTCATCCTATTGGCTGCCCACTCACATTCATATACAGACTAAACTCCATATTGTAATATATTTCGATATAACTTATAAATTAAATTTGAACATATCCGGTGAGATATTTGTATAAATACCTAGAAGATATTTTCAATTCCATACTGCGGAGAGGTAGACTGTTGATACCGTTTTATCGAACGTTACGAGTCGAAATACGTTTCTTAAAACGTAGCGAAGCACTACACCACTAATCTTTTGTGGCATTGCACGCTCAATCGACTGAGTAGGAGTCAAAGGTCGGGGAAAATTCTATAGAGAAAGCATACAAAAAAATAGTAAAATATATAAAAGTCGTGCCTGTTCAGTGGCATATTCAGAACTTTGATAGGGGGAGGATCAATATTTTCGAGGTCAAAGTATAACGCCATAACGGGCGCTACAGGCAGAAAATTTCTTCCTATCACTACAAAACATACCAAAAATAGTGCCGAAGGTGCAGACAATTTTTGGAAAAGCGATAGCATGCTAAAAATAGGCCAAATATGTGCAATAGTTTTATGTGCGCGGGAGTCGCGCGAAACTTATTTCAATTTCTTTGTTTAAAACACTTGAAAGGTCATTTTTGTATCTTTTCAGCCCTCTAAATACGCTAGTAGACCTAACTGTTTTTTTTTCTTTTCATAGTCATTCCTCTCATTAAATCGCCTCGAGAAAAGCTCTGCGTCCGAGAGCTGTTATGGGCGAGCAGGCTCAGTTAATTTGGAAAGTTCTAAGATGATAACAGCTAGGCCATCTATCATGGATCAAAGACTTTCGTTTTTATTTTGAAGAAAATAATATACCTATTAATATGAATTGCGTGTTTCCTTCGTTCATAAATTGGGCAATTTCACTCCTTCTGTGGTCGATCGGTTCAGTGGTTTTGCATGGTTTATTTCTAGCAAGATACAAGTTTATTTCTACAAGATACAAGTTTCTATCGGTTAAAAGTGAAAGAACCAAACCAATAAATGACATATTAGAACCCACAATTTGAACGAAAAAACTTTCACTATCGCCGTACTATATATTCACTATGCCTCAAATACTTTCAATACTTCTATTTTAACTTTCCAGCAATCGATTATTTTATGTCTATTTGGAAACAACTGGAAAATATGACCCACGGTGAAGAAGAAGTCGGGGCGATTTATTTATATATAATTAGGGTTTTGGAAGTATTTGTCGATTTTCGACGTTTGAAGAAATTTGTTAAGCGTGATTTGGGGTGGCCTGGGCTGCAACATTTCTGAGGCTCAACTACAGCTATAAGAACGGCCCTTTGTAATGATTTTCTAACTATTGCTCGGTAGCTACCCAGTCTTTCTGAAATGCACCTAGGCATTGCGCGAGGGCCCTACATATCGTGAGAGATGAGTGTGGACATTCAAGCACTGTATATATCAGGGGCCCGCATTAAAGGACCGAACGTTGAAATCTGTGGTACGCCGAACTTTAAAAAATTATTTACACGGAACAGCTGTATTTTAGCCACTTATTCGGACATTTCATAAATATGCAGTGTCACAGTTGATGCTAATAGAGTACCTGCACATTTAATTTAAAACTTCACTTTTACTCTGGGTGCAAAATGTATAAACTTTTTTGCCGATACTGCAAAATGAGCCGATACCGATACCATCGATACTCAAAATTACCGATACCGGCCGATACCGTTACTTATTTCAAATGCCTTCAAATATGCTCATAGTACATCCTTAAAATTAAAATTTTTCAAAATATTTCGATAAAATTCTCAGTAAAAGAACTAATAGCAACGAAACACACCCATAGTGGATGAAATGTACTCGCAGCAATAACACAAAAAATTGCAGAATAAAGAATATTGGAGAACTGGATAACAACAGAAATATTAAAAAACTACATCAAAAATTAACGACAGCATTAAGACACCCAATGGAGAGCAACATTTAATCAAATTAGTTCCCGACAAAATAACAATTCTTGATTGGGAAAAATTTGGCAAATCGCGAAAACGAGTATATATTTGAATTTTTTGAAGTGTGTTTGGGCAATTCTTAAGTCTATATCCAGAAGGCTAAATTGCCCAAATCAATTCCAACCTTGGACTTGAGAATTGTATATATAAGCGTGGTAATAACTTTTTTCATTAATCAAAATTAAAACCCCGAAGGTTGTAGAGAAGGAACATAAGCTTAGTAGGTTACTGATCCTCGTCATCACATATTAATGTTTGATATGTCGAGGACTGTCGACTGGGTCGACTGATGCTTCCTTTTTGTAGCCTCTCTTCGTCATTCGACTCACCGTTTGTTGACTTTTTTGAAAATTTATTTAGACCTCGGCTAGAGTAAGATGCCAAACATTTAAAAGTAGTATCGGCGGTATCGGCCATTTTGCGGCCGATACCAGTACTCCCAAAATAGCCGATACCGATACATCGGCACATCCCTACTTTTTAACTTCATTATCGGACATTTGCTAAATATGCTGTATCGCATTTTCGTAAATGTTGTTGATTCCAAAATAGAACTTGCGCATTTAATTCAAAACTTCGCTTGTACTGTCAATGTTGCCCGTTCGCATCTTGCATGTTTCAAATAAATATGTCATTCCAGCTGCAGACAAGTGCATTTACCACATCTACACTTGCGTATTTGCAAAATGTCCGTTTTGCAAACCACCATTTGCACATTTAGCTTTTTTCCATTTAATTCCACTCCATTAAATACGCACAATCTCCTTAATCGGCAGTTGTACATTTAGGGCGCTCTGACATTCGATTTCAACTTCACATTTAGCTCTACTCGCTCTTGCACACATTTTACCATGCAGGCAGATTATGTAATTCTTTTACAGTCGGCGCGCTATCTCGCCAAATGTATCGTAACTATATGGTAGAGTGCGCTGTCAAGGGAAGTTGAAACGATGGCAATTTTCTTACATGAGAAGCATCAGTACCATCCTCAAAATATATAATTACATTGCAAAAAGCATGTTTTCGCGTCTTCGACTTTTTATCTCTTTTGGACGCGCCCATCAGCAGGACAATATGTCTTTTAGTTAAAAAATAAATATAAACTGTCTATTACGGTTTATAAACTTTCAATTTTACTTTGCTCGTCGATGAGCTGTGCCTGAAATGTCGGAGGAGCCCTTCTGCCGACGCTACACTGTACCTGTGAACGTAGCATTATAATTATGGTGCAGGCAACCACCCAATCAAAAATTATATTTTATCAAGCATTAGACACAAACGGATCCGCTCCTCGTCGGCGCGATCCATCTGTAGACTTCGAGGCTCTACGATTCCTATTCTGATTGAAGGGTAGCTGTCAATCTACTTGCGTAGCTAACTGACACGATAGCAACTCCACACATTCACACACAACTTTGAAATATGAAATCTTGTTAATTGCAGAAAGGAAATTATTAATATACAGGTCCCCACCGTCCCCCCCCCCCGCGATATTAAAATTCCACGTCCAGGTAATTCCACAAATAAGATAAATAATCACAGTTATAAAATAGACAACTTTGGCTTCAGACTTATTTCTTCACAGTTGAGAAGTGAGGGGTGAGGTGAGGGTTGCAATATAAATTGTGTCTCATACCCCAACAAACAGTGCTTTAAATTAACTGAGAAGTCACAAAAAACATTTGCATTCCATTTATCAAACTTACTAACTTCAAGATTAAACAGGCATCCATAACCCTAATCTAGATTATCCTAAACTAATGACAACACCTGAAGTCTTAAAAATAATCCAATTACATCGCAGTCTTATACAGCAAATATCCCTCACTGGAATGTAAATAAATTAAGTAAAATATGTATGACTAACTGAACTGAGCACAGGTAACATATAGCAGGTTGCACCAACAAAGAACTAGCTAGCGATTGCACCACTTTGAGAAATACTGCAACACAACAAATAATCACCATACGGTGGCAGTATTGAGTAATAATAGCAATTTGCCCCATGCTTGATACATACGTGGAAAATATGTCAAAATACAAACTATTTAAACCCAAATTTCTAACTAAATTTAGCCAGTTAAAATTTTTGACTGTAACACCATCAGTGAGTGACTCAAGCCTAACAACATGTGTGTACAGAATATTTCTGTCTGCCATGGTATGTCAACTACCTTTTCCCCTTATATTGCAGGAATCTATATATAGAAAATGGCAACTCGTGTAACAAAAAAGTTTGCTTTAGTTTCGAATTGTTGAAACAATTTTTAGAAGATCACATCTGAGATTTTAAAAAAGTAAATTTTTTAGTCCCCCAGTTGTTGCAGATATTTTCACAGAGAGTATTTTTATTTTCCGATCTGAATTATTATAATGTGGTCATCATTAAACGTTACTTCTCGCTATTGAAGCAATCCAATCAATTCCAATCAAACGTGACTTTATCTTAGAAGCCAAAACTTACAAAATGATTTGAAAATTTACACATTTTAAAGGTGAAATTTCATCGATTTAAGTTCAATTTCGGGTTAAATTTATTTACAAGACGCCGTGTGAATTACCCCTTCCAGATTGTTCAATTATTGTTAGTATAGATTTCTCGTGTTCGATATTAAAATTATATTCGAGTTCAAAAGGATTGGATTTGCCCAGTCTTAATAGTAGTATTGCAAATGCGTACTTTTGCAGTGATATTACGACCGTTTTCAAAATGTTTGTATATTTCATAGATTCAACAAAGTCTTTGAAGATTTTGATATTCATTCTATTATTATTCATAATAGTTGTTGGATCTGGAATAACCCTGGAATTTGCCCTTCAACAATATACTTTGCCGATGTCTAATTTATTGATTTAACATCTTTGGCAAACTAACAAATTTGACCAAAATCGATTATACGTCGTCGTTAAAATATGAAAGTTGCTGCTCTTAGTGTAAATTGAAAATACATTATAAACTATAAATTTATCCGTTTTAACGACGGAGACAAGTTGAACTAGTAAATACGAAATAGTTCTTATATACATAGAATTAGTGATTCGATCCGATTCGAAAAAAATATTCGAATCAGATTCAAATGCCAAATGATTCGGTTTTGCCCAGCCCTACTCAGAGCTAATAGATTGTAATTAATATACACCAATTTTAAACTTCATTACGGTTATAAATTGTCAAATTACCATTATAATTTGAAATGCCATCGAATGATATTTCGAGTCCGGTCGCATCTGAAATTTTTATTTTAGTTTGTTTCTTTTTACCATCTCCCAACATTGCAATCAACAATAAGCAATACCTTTGAAATCTGCTCGTTATGCAATTATTTTTTCTTCAGTAATTTTGATTGTATTTTCCATGGCAGGATTATATTTAACCATTTTTACTTTTTAGCAGTTCATACTTTAATCAATTAAAATGTATTAAGAGCAAATGTATTAAGAGCTTCATATGGTTTGGGTTTTTTTAACTTTAATTATTGACTTGGCTTTGAACACATTATCAATAATTTTAGCGAACCAAACAAAAAAGCGCCCACCACCACCATGGTTGATTACTGCATAGATGAAAAGAAGAAAGTGATGGACAAAGAATCTCTGTACAATAATATGGTGCTTTTGATGGCTGAAGGTTCGAAGCGATAAAATTTTGGACTTTGAACCAGGGTTTTGAACTTGATCTGGTGATTTTTCATAAATTCGAACTGAAGAAATAATGAACAAGCTCGAACTCAATTTCATTCGTTACTCTGACGTCATATTGTGGCACTTCGATGCAATAAATGAATTGAAATTCGACTAAACTTAATTAATTTTAGCTACGATGCTAAATCGTCTCCATGGTTTTCTTTTGTTGTAAAAATAAAATTGATATGAATTCTTTGCGCAACTTCAGAGGGGACGATTCCTGTAATTTTTGAAATTGCTAAACTTGAACTTGTGTCTTTGAGGTCGTATTTGAACTCGGTAAAACGCGATCGAGTTCACATGCTTTGTACGCGGGGATATTTACTAGGTGTAAAAAAATAACCTTGTCTGGACAAACCCCAATCGGGAATCGTTCATAGGAACAGAAAACTTGCTAAATGAAGTGAAACGGCAAAATCTTTTGTATTTGTCGTTAAAATATGAAAATTTCGTAGTTTGAATTACAAACACATTATTTTTAAGTCTTCTTATGCTAATATTAGTAATTCGTAACTATCAATTTTTTATTTCCATATTGAATCAAGGTGTAATAGTGAAAATGGAATATTTGTTATTTATGTGGAATTACTAATTTGATCCGATTCGAAAAAATATTCGAATCAGATTTGAATTCCTAATGGTTCGGTGTTGCCTGGTCCTATATAGCACGCGATTGAAAAATTTTCTGACCAGCTGAAAAAATTCATGGATGTCGTTTCTATTCCACACTGTGACAAAAGTGAAGTGAATTTAGTGTTGGTTTACAGTAATTGCCTATTTCGGAAATTCGAAACCGCCTTGTGGATACGATTTATGCCAAGTATGAACTGTTAATGGAAGCACCTAGGCCGGGCGATTCATCAACAGTCTATAAATAGCACAAAAAGTCTATTCTGTACTGTAACAAAAATGCAACAAAATCGCTGGTCTTTGACAGTAATTTTACTTGGCGGTATTGGAAAAAAATCAAAATAGACTTTTTTGACAAAATATGGGGTGTTGACGGAACGCACCGCGAAGGTGCGGCCCACCAACAGCCCATAATTTATCATAAATCTCGTCAACGTGGGTCTTTTTTAACTTTGGAAATATGCAATTACTGCGATTGGCCAGTAAATTTGCTATACTTTTGTTACAGTGTCATAAGATCTATATGGTTTCCGCTTAGAGTGCAGTTGCTGTCAATTTATCTTGTAGTTGTTCTTTCACCTTTGAGTGGCCGTTAGTTAGCTCCTTTTATGTACTGCTTTCGGCCTTGCTCATAGCATACTTCTATAAAAAAAAATACATATTTTATTTCAGTATCACTAAATGAAGTGACTGTCAAAGCCAGTAAGTTTACCGTATTTTTAATACAGTGTAGATATGACACTTCATAAAAACGTTGATTTTTCTATACAACTTTATTCATTGCGATATTATTAAAATATTTTTCAGATAAACTTTCTCTTATATACGAAAATACAACTTTAATCGTAATGAGAGGGCAGGTTAGAAAATCTACAGCGATCAAAAAATGCGAATATCTTGGTGGGCACATGGCAAATCTACACAACCAAAACCAACTGGACAAAATAACACGTTATATTGAAAGTTTATTGGCTATAGATCTTAGAGGAAAATTGTATCGTCTTGGTATGACATATGACCCAATTGTGAGTTGTTCGTTTCATTTTGGTAATTTGGGCAGGATCGTAGCGTTTGTTAAGTATGGGTTACTGATGGATCGCCCTACCTAAGCGCGATCCATCTTTGGCTCATACTTGAAAAGAGAATATTTCTGATTGTGCAAATTACCCCAGTCGGAGATATTAAGAAATATTGTCGATGAAGTTGGTGAGCGGAGATAACATGTAGCCCAACGCCCATGTAGCCCAACGCGAGATTCGTGAATTTTATGCAATTAATACAAAGTCAATATTTTTGCGCACCTCTTGTGTTTAACAATATTTATTTATTTTGGTCGTCTGTATGATTCTGACGTTCACCCTCAATTTGGAACTTCTGTATACACGAAAAGTCGGGGTTCGTACTTGATTAGGCCGTATTCTTGACTTTCCTCCCCGCAGGATATATGTGAAAACCTATCCAAGCATCCTCTGAATAAAATTAAAATGGCATCGCAGGTTGAAGATCCCGGGTTCTAGTCCCAGAAAGTCCAACTTGTGTTACCAAAAAAGCAGCCCCGTGTTGCTACTTCTACTACTAATTCTATATTTTCAAATTTTATATCTTTAGATGTCGCAGCTATACCTATAAAATGGGACTGCGGTCGATTATAGAAAATTTGAATGGAGTCCAAGTCCTCGGCCAGCCTTTACTGGAGATGATGTCACATATACGCATGTATATCTTCTCGTAGGGGCCTACAGGTTTCTATATCAAAGTGCTGATTTAAACGCTCATGTCATTTGTGAACTAGAGGCTCCTATTAAATGATTTTCTTTTCTTGTTTTTATTGTTTATATTTCGCTGTATTCGCATTTGGTGTGAGCATGAAATACAGCCCCAGCCAGAAATATTATTTTATGAAGCAGGTGCCACAGATGGACCATCCTTATCCTTAAGCGCTACTAATATTCTTCTGATTGGGGTGAGAGGTTATAATATAATATGTACATATTTAATACTAGCTGGCCTTTCACTAGAGCTGTGCAAAACCGAATTATTTGGGATTCGCATCTGATTCGGATAATTTTTTCAAATCGGATAGAATCACTAATTTCATTAAAAATAACAATTATTCTATTTTCACTATTTATAAATATTTTACTAATATTTGCATATATAATCAGACTTAGTGATGTATTTTAAATTACGTTCCATGTCCAAAAAAAAATTTTTTTTCAACGTCAAAATACAATGGATTTTGATCAAATTTGACCAGAATCGATTGCATTTTTCGGTAAAAATAGAAAACTAAGTTCAGCAAGTTTTTGTTCCTACGACCGATTCACAATTGATTCGAATAAATTGTGCTTTGAATCGTTTCGAATCACCAGATCGAATTGCACAGCCCTACCTGTCACCCGTTGTGTGATGTTTAAAACTCACATTTCGAAGATGCGACGATAGGTAAATTTTATATGGAATGTTTCCGTTTGAGATTCTAATATAAACTTGTATCGTGAATTCGATAAACGTTTTAATTGAAAGTAACCTTACACCTGAGCCCTTTCGCAAAAATTGCGAGGAATTATTGGGAATAAGAGTAAAGGGACGGAGGGGACACCACCGGGAAATTTAAGCGTTTTGATGACAAATGGGGACTTTGGATGGACATGCGCTTGACTTATTTACGTCGACATTGGTAACTGAGTGACAATATTTACATGAAATTTTCATGGTCTCGCGCTCATTTCAGAAGCAGAAGCATGCAGTTTTATGTTAGAATACTAGTGCCATAAAATTATTATTCTCATAAGTAAGCAAATGATTCATTTTTACCATCGCCTTTTTGCTTCATTGTCGAAATTAATTTTATTAAAAGTATATTATAGGCGCACTTCCTTTTTCACTTGATAATGCTCCTAATAGACCCATCTATTACGGGAGGAATAAATGAACTACTCAATCATTCTCAAAAACTTTCAATGCTTGCAGGGCTCGAATAAGTTTGCTAATAAATATATATTAATAAGATATATTCATTCTCAGTTCTGGAAAACATTTAGCTCCCGCATGGGCGATTTCCAAAATTCTTCTGAATAATGACCTGTGCCTCGAATTTTATTGCAGAGAGTTCTTAGAATTATAAAAATATAATTTCCGCTATCGTTTTGGTATGAAATAAATGGATTTGAAAGAATGACACGTGAAGTTGAGCTGCAACACACGCGAAATGGTATTTATGCTACAGCCACATTTGATTAACAATAAACTGAATTGTTCCCCAACCAGTTTTATTACACAAGGTCTACTGGTGATAATGCTGCAAAAAGCTCACAATTTTTTTGTTTTGCGCGCCATAATTGGCACTCGATTTTTCTGTCAATAACAGTGTGCCTTCCCAGTGGTACTCCTGCATATGTATTGCACTTTGGGGCTGGATTTTTCCTTCAGCAACCTTGACACATACTATTGGGCGGATAAGTCGTTAAACCCGGGTTGTAACGTTTGGCAGTTATTAACCGACTTTTCATCACACTATCGCACGGCACGACCCCAACTTTTAGGGGGACATTTCGATCGGACGGTCAAAGAATTTTTGTCCCAACAAATAAAAGCTTTTTTTATATATTATTTTACCGATGAATCACCCCTACCGTAAACCCCACGCGATCCAATACTGTGGCTCATAAAAAAGAAATAAAACAGTGCTCGGGTATTGATTTATTTCAATTTTTACATTGTATTTCCATATGTAATTATTGCAATAAAATAGTATGAAATCTTTGAAACTTTGCATGTGTAATTTTGTATCTGTAAAGGATAGAGGATTTTATTTTGTATCTCATCTTTTTTAGCTTATGTTTAATTTAATTTCTTTTAATCAAATTTGAATTTCCTGGAATTTCCGAAACAGGTCAATAATTTTTAAGTATTTTCTGTCTCTGTTTGCTAACACAACACATTTGCAAGTTGGCCCGCGGGGTGACATATTCAAAACCAATTTTTTTGTTATTCTCTCAAAACTCTGCACTGCTTTCCAGGAAAGCGGGCATAACAGCATTACTCAGTATGAGTAACTAAGGAATTGAAAAATCTCCAGCCCTGTTGCTGAGGTGCTTTTTTCTTTGTCTCTACTATTTTTGTTCCGATATCTTCTAACGTGACCTTGGCTAACCGTTCTTCCTTTAAGTTATCTGACAGTGCAATAAGCACGTTACGGTTACAACTGGTATTGTTCAGGGTCAATCTGTAAGAATATGGACCCATTCCAGTATTTACAAACAAACAATGGAGCTGTAATAAGAGATGCTTGGTAAGTCTATAGGCCTATAGTATGTTTTTTTATCTAGCGTTTAGTTCTGAGTTACATCGATGGTCAAACAACAACTCCTGCTTTTGTGTTTCAATCTCTGGTTGTCGGCTGATTAACGCAAATGTTGAGACCCTCAATTTCTTCGACGGTTACTAAGCAATCTGTCTGACAGGCCATAACTACCCGCCAAGTGGCGAAAGATGTCGCCAGAAATTCCCTACCCTTACGCCATTCAAACTGGCAGTGAATGCCTGCCGAGTCGCGCTGTGCTTTATGCAGTTATCACTAGAGGACAAAGCTTCCAAGACCGATGCTCCTGTTCGTTACTTTTAATAATCAGTTTGAATTGAACATTCACTTTCTATAGGAATAATGGTGGGAGGGGGTCTCTATGAGGTTTATACTAATTATATACCCGTATTTATCGTATCTTCTTGCTAATTCCCATGGTTGCAAGCGACTCATCCTATACCTGGGAGACAATACCGTTTCCATGCTTGCAGCATTGACGCCCCCTAGTTAGTATTGAAATTTTCTGCCAGTTTTAATTTTTGATGATAATTCGTGGAATCTGGTACTAAACTTCACTAGACCCGAATAATGTTTCAACATTTCTGCAAA
>OZ023148.1:14636961-14644461 GCA_963675895.2 Styela plicata
ATCGGTAATGTATGGAGATATGTACAATATTTGGCTTATTTTCCTCTCGTTGTTGTGGATCGCTATGGCCTGTATCGGCAGCTACTTAGAGACAAACAGAACAATCTTGTCGGTTCAGTCGATACTACAATAAATTTACTGGTCATTTGCAGTAATAACATATTTCCAAAGTTAACAAAACGCCATGTTGATGATATTAATGTCAATTATGGGACGCTGATGAACCGCACTTTCGCGGGGCGTTCCATCAACACCCCGTATTAGGCCCAAAAAGTCCATTTTGAATACTTTCAATACCGCCAAGTACAATTACTGCCACAGACCAGTGATTTTGTTCGCTGTTGAAAAAAATTAGTAAATATACTGAATGAATGTAGTAAATATCACAGTAAATTTTACTAAATTTTGGTAATTTTTACTTTTTATGATAGTATTGATATGAAATCACGTGATCTTCCCTTTTAGACCAATCAGATCAGTTCAAATTAACGAACTTACCAATTTCTGGTAAGTACGTGAAACGCCAATATTGCCGATATATTTACGATGCTATCGGTAACTTTACTATGAGTTGGCAGTGAAATATTTTATTCTCGAAAAAAATTCTAGTATACTAATTTACTGCCATGATAGTTAAGCTTACCATGCTTATACAGTTATTTATTCACCAATGCTATTTAATTTTATTCTTTATTCTGAAATCTAGTTTATCGATACTGTCGATGTCGATGAACTAAATATCACGGTTAATAGCTAATTAGCATTTTAGAGAAGTTAGTCAACTGAGGATGCTGGTTAGTAACATTTTCCTGCGAAGCAACGCAGAAAATGCTGAATTGATTCAACGTAGGCTATTTGTCTACAGCGGACTGAAACATTAAAAACAACGCCAAATTTACGCTATTTCGCTAGAATATTGCGAACTTTCATTAAGCATGGACTGCTTTTGGCAATTCCGGAATAACAGCCAATCACCGTAAGGCCCAATGCCACATGACTCTGCATTCATCTGTGAAAATCCCGCCTTAAATATAAGTTAACTCCACGTGCAGTTAACTAACTGATACAGTTGACGGTTTTTAATTATAGTCGAATAGGCTATTAGACGAATACAGGAAACTTATGGCCTGCGCTAAACTGCACTGGAAATCATACCTTTGTCAGTTCAGTGAACATTTTGTAAGTTTGAAGTAGTTGCGATCTGCGAAGGTCGCGGCGGCCAGATTTAAGGGGTTGGTCAGATCAATTCTCAGAATCTTGAAAACTACTTACAAATTTTCATATACGTTCCAAGATATTCTAGGCTATGTGTGGGCTAGTGTATAGCCGATGACTGATGAGTAGGGTAGTCTGCCATGAATCACCGTTACACGAAATTACTCTAGTATTGTATAGCCTATTTAGGTTAGAGCTAGTCTACAGGTATAGCAAAATTTCCTTCAAAACATACTCGTGAAATTGTTTGGGCTTTTTTGTTGGGAAAATTTGTCATTTCAGAAGAGGAAACAGTTGGGCTTAGTTGATGAACGGTTGGCTGATACAGGCCTACTCCTATTAAATTCAGCTAGCCTATACATCAACCTAAGATAGTCTGGGAAGCAGAAAACTGAAATGTAATTTGAACGAATCATTTGGATTTATTACCACGCAACGCAACAGAATATCGAATCGAAAGAATCAAATATACGGTATTTCAGAACCGCCATTCATAGCGGTATTAAAGAATAGGTGAGTTGGAGTTTATGTGGGACTTTTTTCAACAGACATACTGCATAAGCGTTTTGAAAGACTGGTATTTAAGTTTAAAAAATGTTTTCCTGACACCAGCGTGGCAGTCATTTCTTTACTCTACTGCTCTATCTGTTCCGTGTTGCTATTTTTGTCCCGAAATCTGAATATTTGAAAAGCAGCCTAAATTTATTTGATTTGCATTTCAGAACCGATTTTGGATTTCTGCGAGCTCTTGACTATTTTGTTTCGGCCTGGTATTCTCCTCCTTTTGTTGGAAGTCAAAAGTATCAAAAGGTGTACAAATTTTCAAAATGATCGAATATACCTAACTTAATGAGACCTCTCTCTATATACAAACTCTCTGAATCATGGCCAGTAGTTTGCAGCATTGTTCATGGAATATTCTCAATTTTGAAAACCTCCAGTAAGGCAAGGATTTCAAAACTTGATAATATCTTCTTTTGTAATTGGTTTTTTTGAGTTAGATTTAGTATGCAGTACCTCTACTTGAAAGAAATAGTCAGTCCATAAGAAGCTAGTTTTGATTCCACTTCGTTCACGGTTTTTAGTTAAGTAGTGTTTTTGCATTCTGTGTGTCAGCCGTAATATAAAGTACGGTGGGGAATTGCCAAAACAATTGTTTCTCTCATTTATTGTGCAAATTATTTTCTCTATGCAGGTTCTTGAAAGTGCCATCCCTTCCGTCACTAATTCAGCGAAAAACAGGATTCAATTTTGATGATGCCAAGTTTCTCGTATTGTGAGATTAAATGACTTTTTGCAAGCAGGTCATGTTAGACCGCTCAAACTATCAACTACCTAGTTGTGAAGTGCGACAAAATTTTGCCTTTTTCGGGTGTCTGAAATGTTCATGTAATTTTCTACGGATAACTAAAAAAGCTTCAAAACTGCCAACACCGCTATTTCATTGATGATTCGAACCCTTTTCTACAGTTTGGTTGCTGCCAAACTTTCAAATAGAGATATTTTTATCTTTACCATGTGATAAATGCCTGCCCAAACATTGCCCATTGGTCATATTTTCTTGTATTAGAACCCATTTTCTTCGAGTGTATGGTTGGCAGAGTAGATGTCATTGTACCAGTCCTGAATTTGTGAATAGCAAATTCTTTTGTATATCGCCAGTCTGCCGTATTTCACATTTTATGGTTTTTGTAACGAAATTTACTTTTAGACGATTCAATCTCTATTTTTTAGCTGAGCATTGGTTTATAGGATTTGGAACAGTAAACCGGTTCGAATCCAAGTCTTGTAGTAAACAATAAAAGACTTGCTGAGATAATTCGGAATATATTACATATTCTGGAAATAAGCACTTTTTTGATTCTGTTGATTTCGAATCGCTGGATGAGTTCAATCGAATATTTTCTACTGCGCTCGGTATAACCGAACTTATTTTAAATATTTATCCCTAATGTGTGATATTTTCTTCGCCAATGTACGTCAATCCACCACAACTATCACCAATCTATCACTACTTCTTTACTATTTGCGGTACAAATCCACGACAAATTGTATAAGTCCAGTTATCAGGATTGATAGCTTTTGGTCATGTCTATAACTTGTTTCATTTCACAAATGAATTTCAACATCCTTTTAACATTGTGTATTTTTTTATGCAGAAGTATTTGTGTTGCCATTAATTGGCAGTAAGCGGAGGGACAAAAGTAGGTGAAATATTATACTTGGTACAGGTAACTATGTTGCCATTGGGATCAGTAATAGTTTCAACTACTGGAGTAGTAAATGCACAAACATTTATTGGCAATTAATTCAACTGGCGGACAGTGTATTTGCTGCCATCAAACTACGGTAGTTATTTACCGCTAAAATGGTATATATTATTACGTACCGGTCAGTAAAATTTTAACATTCGTTAGTAGCTATGCTGCCATTTTCATACAATAAATTATTCTAACACTGTTGGATTTTTTGTTTCAGTGAAATTATTACAACGTGAGCTGAAGGGTTACATGAATTATCATAGATTTTCAAACCTAAATGTATGTATTTGAGTTACCACTTGTATTGATACTGTTTCGATAACCAGAATCCATCAGTGGCTTTACACTCGCTACTTAACCTGGTTGTGAGGAGAGTAGTTCATAGCTACGCATGAAATGTGTACACCACGGAATGCTTCGCCAATTGATTCCTCTTAGTCACGGAGCACACGACTTCCATTAGTCGGCTTACACTCGACAAAACATGTCGTGAGAGAATTTTCATAACTAGGTTGCTTTGCGTGCTAACCAGGAAAAGTTGATATCAACCATCAACTTTGGGTGTTTTGCAAACATCGTAATATCTGTTCTGTGAATTCCAGAATTGATTTGCGATATTTACTTAAAATTTTCTTTTTTAATCCCTGATCATAAACAAGATCATTGGGACTTTATTCTAACTATAATGTTCTTTGATCCGTGGCCATTTGGGACAATCGTCTTTGTTTCGCATCCCTTTTGTGACGCTTCCAACTAGCACTGGGCAATTAAGTCGCTATAACGTATCGTTCGAGTCAAATTATTTTTTTTCATTTCCAAAATGGGGGTTTTTTGATTTTTTTGATTTTTTTGTCCCCCCCCACCCCCCCCCCGGGTATTCATTTCCCCCCCACCCCGGGGGGGCCCAAAAAAAAACCCTCCCCCCCCCCCCCCCCCCCCCCCCCCCATGGGGGGGGGGGGCCCACCCGGGGCGGGGGGGGGGGCCATCAGACATGCTTGGGGGATTTTTGTATTAAATGTTTGTTTATGATAGGGGGGGGAAAAAAAATAAAAAAAAGGGGGACCCCCCGGGGGAAAAAACAAACATAGTTAGTTGAAACTTTTTTGTTTTTTTTTCTAAAATGGAAAAAATTTTTTTTTGATATTTTTTGTTTTTTCCTGTTTTCCGTTTTTCTGATTGTCCAAAATAACCAAAAAAAAAAAAAGGGGGTTCCACCAAAAAAAAAGGGGGGGAAAATAAAATTATTGCAAGATTTGTTTTTTTTTGTCCAGGGTTCAGTTTTTTATTTTTTTTAAGCCCCCCCCCGTGGTTGGGGGGGGGGGGGGCCCGGGGTGGGGGTTTTTTTATTTGGGGGGGGGGTTTTTTAATTGGTTTTTTTTTTTTTTTTTTTTTTTTTATTTTTTGGGGGGGGGGGATTTGTTTAGTCTGGGGGGTGGGGGGGGGGGGGGCGGTGGGGCCCCCCCCGATAGCTGGGGGTGGGGGGGGGGGGGGGGGGGAAAACCCCATTTTTTTTTTCCCAATTTTAAAATTGGTTAGTGTGGTGGACTTGAATTTAGGATCTGGGGACTTACTGATAGTGTGCTATGTGTGGGGGCTGATTGGGTGTGATGGATATTGGTTTGTGAGCGTAGGCTATTATTGTGCGTTAGAGCTGTTCTCGCATCAATTAAGAGAGCTATATGTTAGTGGATACAAAATATTCTTATACTAAGGTCAGTATGGGCTTCTAGATCGCGAGATCTTAAACTTAGTTTATTGGATTTAGAGATAGTAGCAGGAGAATGGGTAAAGCATGTGTACATGACAAGCGGCCTAAATGTAGATCTTGTGTATAGTGGTTTATTGCGTAAATTGGAGTGTATCCCCATACCCCCCGGTCACCCTACGGAATTACGGTATATAAGTGACTTATAATATCTACATTGGATTATAGGTGGAGTGGAGGTTTGACTATGATAGATTAGTGCTATTTGTAACATAAATGTGTGGATTGAAGGGTTTATAAAGGTTATAGGGCAAGCGTAGTCTACGCTGAGAGTAGTCACTGTTAGATGTGTGTGACACATAAATTCATGAGAAAGTAAGTTTATGTGGGCCTGTTGGATTATGTGGCGAGAGACGTCAATGTGGGATATGCGGCTTGGTTTCTGTGTGTAAGTTATAGGGCTGATGTTCATATTGGTGGTATTATCGGTACCATTTTGCTTTCTCGAACATCAGATTAGTGAACATATGCTAGTTATTGCCGGGCCGTACGGATGTAAACAAACATGGATTATTGCTTTTGGACGTAGTTAGGTATAATATGTTCTGGATTTTATTACAATGCTGATATATAGTAGTGTTTTGACTTTTGTAAAAATAGAGTGTTGAATTCGAGTTATGAAGATGGTGATAGCAGTGCATGATTCTTTGCGTATTGGAGAGGGGGCACTGGTATGAAAGGAGCAGAATGAGAGCGATATTGGAGGTGGGGATGGATTTGACAGAGGACTATAGAGAGTCGATACTTTGGTGGGCTCATTTCTATTTATATGATTTGTGTTGGGTTTGGATGATTTGGTGCTATAAGTCGGTGATAAATATGCAGTATTTGTGTGGTAGTAAGTATAGTTTGGGAAGGAAGGTCTAGTATTGAACGTTGCATTGTGATTCAGATGGGGACGAAGTAATCAATGTGTACGTACACTATTTTATTGAGTGTATCTAAACGCTGATAAGATCATTTATTGATTTTATGTATATGGTCGATGCATGCTGAGAATTATTAAGGTAGATTTACATTAGACTAGTGGTTGTGATATGAACTGGTTATATCGGACTGGGTTTGTATCTTGTTTATCGCCACTTGTACTATCTCTGGGTCGTAGACGTAGGGGATAGTTCAAGAGTGTTTTAGTTGGAGTATGCGTAAATGAGAGGATGGTAAACATAGTGAGACTACGAGGTTATAGTGTGCGGGGTATTGTGTGTGGCAGGTCGGATTGTGTATATTGCGGGACAGATGCGGTTTTGTATCAGGGGTTGTTTATACATTGAAGATGTGATGTTGGTACAACCCTACTAAACGATCACTCTTCCGGATAATCTAGAATCCAGCTGTAAGTTGCGAATGATAGAGTCGATAAGATTGGATTGTGTCTGAATTGATACAAGAGATGAATGGTGGTCGAGATAACTTCTAATTACGAATAATTGGCGGTTGATCCATAAAATTTACTCCATAATAATATAGTTTTTATCTACAAAAAAAAATAGCTCAAAGTCTAAAGTTGTAGTGTCTACAAATAATACCAAATAAAAAAAAAAAGTAAAGAAATAAATAAAATAATAAACAGTGGGTCAGTATTTTTATAAAAGAATATATAATACGACAAAGAGCAATGATAGAAAAAATTTCCTGAAGGTATAGGTAGGTTTTTTGAGTGGGTGAATACAAAAAATAAAAAAAAAAATGTATAACTTAAATAATAAATGAAAGCAAAAAAAAAAGAAAAGAGTTGGGTGAAAAAAAAAAAATGCGATAGAAAAAAAAATACACCCTATAATGTTGTGTCAAAAAATATACTGAAAAAAATAAAAAAAGACCTGTTAAAAAATTAATAAAATAAAAAAAAAAAATTACAAGAAAAGTTAAAAAATACAAAATTAGAAGTAAAAGTTACTAAAAATGTGTTGATATGATGGGGGGTGTGTTTGTGGGGGGGGGGAGTGTTTGGGGGGTTTGTGTATTTTAAAAATTTATTTTTTTGATTTTTTTATTATTTTTTTTGTTTTTTTTTTGGTTTTGTTTTGTTGTGGGTTGGTTATTTTATTTTTTATTTTTGTTTTGTTTTGTTATGTTTAATCATTAGTATAATTAAACTTGAAATAATTAATATAATTATATAACTAATTGTATTTGAATGGTTATATAGTAAAAAAATCTTATAGTTTCTACAATTTAATTTAAAAATAAAATATTAATTTTTTTAATATTATATTATAAATTATTGATTATAATATTTTTTTAGTTTTTTAAAA
>OZ023148.1:14651961-14668180 GCA_963675895.2 Styela plicata
GACGGGACGGAAACGAAAAACCATTTTCATAATCATATTCAAGGAATATTTTTCGATAACATGTATTGCTTAATACATGTAAAACGTACATACCCAAAAAAAATTCATCAATTGCAAAAGCATACTTTGTAGACAGAATGGGTTTGAATTGCTGGAAAGATCTTATACTTTTCTGTTCGGCTCAAGCCAACCCAAGGTATCATAGGCTGGGGAGCTGGAGTAATGGACATGGATTAAACGTAGGCCGGAATCGCCGGCTCGACTCCGAATTTCGATACTATGTGACCTGCGATCCCACACATATTTAACCACCAGGCACCGTTGCGCCCAACGGACAGGGTTTTGGAATTGCTGGAAAAGGTATGATCTTTTTCCTGTTCCGCTTCTGAGCCCTACCCAAGGCCCGTTATCACACCCTGGGCTGGAGTGATGGCGACATGGATTACACGAAACCAGAAATCGCCGGGGCTTCGAATCGGAGAGTTAGGTTCTGGCGATGCCACAACATATTTAGGGTTTGTAGCCACTAGGCCCGTTCGCGCATCTCAACTAAGTTTAAAAAAATTTAGTGAACACTCTGAATTTGTTGCATATGCATTTCCATTATATGCTATGGGTGTGAGGGTTTACAAATAATGTAATGGGTAATGTTGTGGGGGGGCTATTTGGGTATGGGAATATTTGAATTTTTTTTTGGTGTGGAAAATAGGACCTTATCAATGGCCTACAGGTTCCACAACAAAAAACCATCGGTACTCCACGTTTACGGTTGTTGAAAATGGAAGGTAATATCAAACAGAACACAGCATTTTGAATTTTTAAAGTAATTAATTTTACTTTGAAACTATATAAACCAACGATGTACAATATATTCGAGGTTGTATAAAAAGTTTATGACCACGGCAGCAGCTGAAAATAGAGATATTGCTGCTTGTATATCCATGGTTTCTGGGGTTTATTGCAAGATACCTGGGAGTATGCGCCTCAACCTCGTCAATAGGGTTTTTCTAGTATTATATATCGGTGGAATGTGATCATTGAAATGAGGAATGGAAAGCTATTAAAGTGTGATTTAATCCTTAATAACTTTCCTCTTTTTTGCTAACTAGGGGACTATTATTTTTCGGTTTCAGGCTTATCAACGCTTCTCTCCAGCTATAACCAACAACAATTTGACAAACGCACTCGGATATCAATATTTATTTTAAACACATTTGTATATTTCACTAGTTGACAAAGCCGAATCCACAAATATTGTTGGAATATCCAGTTGCACAATCGGGACCAAAAAAGTACAGTACAACTGCGTCAGATTGATACAACGTTAAAACCAGTCTGGAACGAAAAATTCACTTTGTGTTCTTCCGGATGGATTTTCAAAACGAAATATAGATGACGTCAATTAATGCAGTAAATAAAGGTAATGAGGCCAGAACCCAGTTCTATATTTTGTTTTGTTAAGTATGAGTTCCACAAGAAGGGATCGGCGCCTTGATTGTCGCGATCCGAGTAGTGGTCTCAACCCTTAACAAAATATTTCGACAAACCATTTTGAATTGTATCCTATTTTGTGTTTAATTCAACGCTTGTCACCAAGATGGCCTCTTGGTTAACACGTTGGGGATCTCATGGTTGGCAATCTATAGCTTCGCATTTCAACAAACTGTATATCATTCTAACAATACTGACCCTATTTCAATGGAAGAAATGTGGACCGTTGACATAAGGACTCGCTCAGGGTTAATTCAATCAAACGAAAACGATGGTGCGAAAAATGAAGCAAACATGAATAAACATTAATACTTTAATTGGTTAAGTAATATGTACATACAATAATACCACTGATATAGCCACGTTTTTTGAAAGTTCGGGTGGGTCCTATCAAAGTTAAGTATAGTTGAGAGCTTGTGTTGGGTAGACTCTGAATAGGTATAGGGGGAAAGTGGGCTGGCGCTAGAGTAGGGACATAATGAGGAAACAGGTTTCGCTCTGAACCATTTACGTCTGCACTAATCACACCATACAAGTGCGAATTTCAAGCACGCTGCAGAAGATTTATCAAAAAATACCATGCGATGGATCAAATTTTAGAGATTAATTTATATTCTTTTAGGAAAGGCATTTAATCAATGGGTTGTTTGAAATGGAATACTTCTTTTTTTGTTGTTGTAAAATCCTGACAATTAAGCACATCTTTCATGTATCCCATTGGCACTGATTTCATCAGTACATTCCCCTATATGTCCAGGAATAGGCCGGCTACCTCGTTAACCCTACCCTATACGCCAACTCTATTTTATTTGATTTATTTTCATTGCCTTGACGCGACACTACTTTGTGTTGGTTTTGATAAATATGGTACTACGAATAACGATTGACGGTATGGTTTATTGTACGTGGTTCTCGAATTGATTGTGATGCTAAGAACAAATACTTTTTATATATAAGTTGAAAATGCCACATTTAAGTGGACCAAAATGGCGCCAAAACTATTTTTTGTATTTTAGTTTCAAATTTTTCTGTTGGTCAAAGTGCGAATTGAACGCAATAAAGTGCAAAACATTGTGTTATAAAACGCTTATTGTTCAATTGAGCAGGTTGTACATTTCTGTGGGATATGACTAAATAGGAATATGAGTGAAAATAATTGGGTCAGATTGTTGAAAAAAATAGAAGTATTAGAGTTTGCTTTCTAGATTGATTACAGGTTACCCAAGCGATACTTATAGTAACAATTGGTTTCCCGGTCTTATATACTTACGTACAACTACTTGGACGTGTAAATATGTTTGTTCTAGTTTTCTTTGATTTGTAGAAGCGTTCGGCATGACGAGAGTGACGTTTATCGCTTGAAAGAAGACAATGAAGAAGTCTATAATCCTTTTGACCTAACCAATCGGTATTCGAAGGTGAGGGAGGGGAAAACGTATTTGAAGTTCAAGGGTGAATTATATGATTTGATTTTAAATGTAAAATGGTCATAAATTTCCATCTCGAATAAAAAGTCCTCTCCTGGAAACCTCTCTTTAGCAACGCATCGCGGCTTACTTATCTGGACTGGCCCGATTATATGGTATATAAGGCCATGGCTTTTATGGAGCGTTGTTATTCGGTACAAAAATAACGTAAAGTGATTTTTCAATTTTTTTTGTACTACCGCGTGGTATTGTTGACTGTTAAATCTCAAAGAAGGAAAATCGGGTATGAAAATTTTATTATGTTTATACACTTTACACTATCAGAGGCAGAGAGGTTAAATAATTGTGGAAAATGTAATCTCTCAGATTTTAGGGATGGGCAATTCGATTCGGTGATCCGAAGCGATTTAGGTGAGAGCACGACGTAGAAGCGGATATCAATGGCGAATCATTCTGATAGCATTACATTTTACTTGTAAATTGAACTAAAATTTTTATTTTAGACGACAAAAATGGGGGGGGGTTGTTTGGAATAGTGCTCTAGCAAAATCGGTTATTATTTTGTCCATTTAAATATGAAAATTGTTTTGCCTGGGGTAGAAAGGAAGTGTTGGGTGGGGGCGGCGGGGGGGGGGCGGGGGGGGGGGGAGAATTAAAAAATACACTATAAACTGTAATTTTTTGACAAGATCTTGGGGATAGTGGTATGGAGGTATTTACATGCGAATTGGGCTATTTTTTAAGTCTAATTGTATATTTTTAATTTCATTATTTTTATTTGGGCCCGGGGATCTTTGGTCGGTTTGTTGTAGTTCTTAGTCTGGGTTTTTGTCCCATAGGATTTTCACAACGCAATTATTCTTTTTTTTGCTCTAAATTGTGGCACTTCTTTTGAATTTTTTTATGCGAAGAAGAAAGAAGAAAAAGAAAGAAAAATTGTCGCAAATTATATTATAAACAGGAAATTCCCTAGAAATAAAAACTTCTTTTGCATTGATAGTGGTTTGTGCATATCGATCCGTATATATATTGATACTTGATTTTGATAAACACATGCAAAATTGCACTGAGTAAACAGGATAATTCTGTTTATGTAGGAATTAAAAAATCCGATCCAAAAACAAATAAAAACTTATCCGACTCAGATTCAAAATTCCAATAATGCTTCGTGTAGTTTTACACACCAGTGTTATTATTTTATAAAACCACCTTCCTAAATTCCTACAAACTAACTTTCTAATATGGTTTCAGAATAAACGTCCCGATATTTCGGTTTTCAATGATGAAACTATCAGATGACGAAATGAATTATCGATACAAAACGAATCCCAAAAAACTATGATTAGCGCGATGCAAACGTTCTACTCGGAAGAAAGATTTATGGTCCAAAACAAACCTTTTGTAAGGTTTGATATTCTTTTGAGAGATAAAGTGGGACAATGAAACGTCCTCAAATCTCTAGCCGTTAGCCATTCATCTTTACTTTTTGTTTTTAGCCCAAAATATATCGTTGCTTTTGTGATGATAGCTTTTATAGGCTGTTTTAAATAATGTTTATAATTTCGCTAACTGTAAATTCTTTAATTATCATAATTGGAGACCTGTAATGGTAAAAAATGGGGGAACATCTTGGTTATTTTTATGAAATCAGCGGATCTAGGTGATCCGATTTGAAAAAAAAATTCGAATTAGATTCTAATTCCAAATCATTTGGTTTGTGCCCAGCCCTAGTCCCTCGTTCACGATTGTATATGCCATCTACGCAATTATTAATTTTATTTATCATCTTCCTTGCCTCCGGAAAAAAAATAAAGTTTATTCAGAATTTCATTTTTTTTTGCAAATCAATTGCCTAGACTCTATATAGAAAAACCCACACGGGCGTGTTAAAGAAGAAGGGTATTTATAAAAATCGGTGCTCGAGAAGCGATCAAGCCATAGGCAAAATTTAACATGAGACATCGCAACACACGAAAGTTTTGAATATTTTATTTAGTTTCTATTATTATGGCTTGCTGTTTGTTTGCCAGTGTTGCGATAAATACCGAGGAAAGAAAAATTCGTCATTTCTTAGATAATATCATTTTTGGGGAATGCGCCAAAAAAAAAAAAAAAAAAAAAAGACAAATTATGTTGATGAGTAAATTATAAAAGCAATTTTATTTGCGGCAAATATACAGTCATATACTTAGTTGCTCTATTTCAGACTCACTGTTACATATCCAATGGCTTGTTCTGGTGGAGGAATTTCAGAGCAATGGTTGGGATTTGTGTGGTGGTTGTTGACTAGCTCTCACTGCTCAAAACTGGTGATTATTGGATTGCATGACCTTATTGCTTTGTCGGACTGTTCTAGGATCCTCGGATGGTAAAGATCTAACAACTAGTAGTAGGACATAGAATAGTTAGGGATATTCTGTAGACAAACGGAAAGACAAACTGTGATCATAAATCAGTCCGTCAACCTCGCCAAAAACACCATTTGGCACATCTTTTTCGTTTTGTTAAGTTTACTGACTTTAGCTTCCCCGTTTTGTCTCCCACAACGCTTACAAATTGTTTCGACCATGCAGCTGGGGATCTGAAAATTTAATAAAAAAAGGCTTTCCGGTAGGTCAAATTCGTAATATTTTGAGAATAACTGCCGTTGGTCACAATCATGATATTTTCGAAAAATACGGACTGTTGCTTCATGTAATAAATGATACCTTTTTGGATCTCATAATGAGACATACTTTAGGGTCTTTTATTCGAAATCAAATCGTGAATCGTTCTAAGAACATAAAACTTGTTAAATGAACTAGGATTTTCTTTTTCATTTTTCTTTTTATCGACGAAAAAGCAATCAATTTGGGTCAAATGTTGACCGAAACTGCGATCGTTTTTATTTCGTCCGTTTAAAATATGAAATAAGAGTTGCTCTTAGTGTGAGTTGGAAAAATACGTTATAAAACTATTTTAATTTAATTTCTTCATTTTTACGATGGAGGACTCAAGTTGATAATAGTATAACAATGAGGATATTTGCTATACATATGGGATTATTTGCATTCGATCGATTGGAAAAAAATATTCGGATCAGATTCGAATTCCATATGATTTGGTTTTGCCTGCTCCTCTAGTGACAATTTGACTGTATTAGTTTGTGATGGCCCCGGCGCCTAACGTTTTCTGGTTGATTTCTAAAAACACCACCAACGGTTTAATATAATATACTTTTCATTCCTTATCAGGTAGGCTATCTCGTGCATATGCGCGCAATGCGATGAGAGATTGAAATTAAACAGAAAGAATATCATGAGTGGTTTAAAAAATCTGTTGGAGACTTCAATCACAGAAGGAGCTTCTTCAATGTCCGGAAAAATTTCGGGATCGAGTTTGGGTTAGAGGCATTCCATTCATAATAGTTACGGTGGTGTTAAATCAAATTCTTTTGGAGGGATTCAGGCAAATGATGGTGTCTGCGCCGCTGAGGCAATACAAAAGCTTCTCTTAACAAAAAAATATAAATAAAAACAGTAGACTCAAAAAATAAAAAAAAAAAAACGAAATGTCGGATCATACTCAATATTGAACAAAATGGTTTACTTGGTTGAAATAAATCTGGAATAGCGTGGAATTAAAAATGTTTAATATTGTTTTTGATATTTCATTCAGTCTTCTCTGTATTTCTGAAGCCTCATTGGGCTTGTCTACCCAACTTTGAGTTTTCTAACACGAGGAAGAAACCCGGACCATCTCAAATGGGACTACTACTTACATCCCAAAATGTTTATATAATTACGATATGTGAAAAAATAATAAAATATCAAATTTGCGACACATAACACTGAACACACTCATCGTGCTAAACGAAATCCTGTTTTTATGCCGAATAACACTCGCGATCTTTTGTTTGGTTTGTGTATGCATGCTTGAATGGTTCATCTTTTTATGTGCAAATTTCTCGCACTGTTTCTATAACTCATAAAAAGTTAATAAACAACATTCGCGTTACGGATCAAGGTGTTAAATCATGTTTCAATAGTTTTTTCTTTCCCAGATGCAATATCAGCCCGAAGAAGAAGAAATATTCAGGCGCCACGCCTATATTCACGTTTGTGGATTTATTTCGGATATTGCTTAATCAATGAAAACTGTTGGACAGTTTTGGTACGTGTTCGGTATTGCGACCGTGGTGTTTATGGAACACAATATTAGTGATTAGTGATCTTTACACATCAGTTTGGGAATTTCGTCAACACTATCAGAATTCTTTCCAAGGTAGGAATTGTTTTGTTTAGTATTAGGCCACTGATGAATTGCTCCGACAGGGACGCGGGTTTTGTCTAAAACTATGGCCCATGCTTGGCAAAACCAAATTGTTCTGATTGAGAAATGTCACAGATTCTTTGCACAACCAATTGCCGGATATTGATATAATAATGTTAATCGTATTAGCTATGTAAAACCCTCCAGCACACGCAACGCTCATACTCTCTCACTTTTGAGCGCACCACGGGCCTCTGACTCGAACCAAGTCGGCAAACACGGGGAAATTTGCTTATATTATAAGGCTTGTGTTGTAAACTTTTCAGCAAGAAATAGTTATTTCATAGTTTGGCTGAGGGAAATGTTGACCTACCGCAATAACTCTGACGTAAAAATGTTCAATATGATTTGAACATAAATGTTTCAATCATTGTTTTTAAAAAATGCATGTAATTATTTCCATTTTTGTGAAATTCTTTAAAATTTTACCATTGATTACTCATAAAAAGGCAAAATCCCATTAGCTGTGGAAGCAGATTCATTATTTTATCGATAATTTGGGACTTCAAATTCTAATTACCCACCTAATCTCGCTTGTTTGTAAGCTTTTTCTGTGATAATTTATACTCAACATATTTGGATGGCATTGTGACATGAAAAATATGGGCTTTTCAAAAGTCGATTCTGTTTTGCAGGACACGCGCAAAAAGACACCCCATAGCGTGGTTTAAGGGTTTCAAACAGTTAAGTAGTAGACTAAATTCGCTACGCGTGAGAAAGACCAATGGAGTGGGGGAAAAATATTAATATATTGACTCTTCAACATGTTTTCTCGTAATATTTTCACACAATAAATTGCCACGTTCGTCGTGCACAATGGGCAAATACAAGTGCTTTCTAGCACAAAAGATGATATAAAATATTTCGTATTTGTCTCTAGTATTCTTCCACAAATACTTTTTCGTGAACATGCGTTCAATACATTTCATGTGGGAAGCGAATGTATCCCTTTCTTGATACCTCGCCTGCACTAACAAGTTGCATAAATCGTTGCGCTGACCACCTGGGTAGCATATGCCTCGCGTCAAGTTCTCAGTTTTAGTTTTTATGACATTAATTCAAATTAACTGTTTTGAATTAGGCAATATATAGTGCTTGACTTGGGAATTAGAAAATTTTCCCATTTCTGTTGACTACGACCACGCAGGCACTTGATTGAACCGGCAACCAATCGGAAAAAAATTTTGTAAAACAGCTCAAACTATTGGCTAAGCGTTTGTATCACTTATGAATCGCATCGATTCTGCTACGCCCTGCCTTGGCAGAATAATTGTAATGAAATGGCCCCGATGGGGAGGGGGGGGGGGAGGAGGAGGGAAGGGGAAATAAAAAACGGACCCATGCACAATACAAAAATATTAAAAGATTAACTTAGGGGGTTGCGAACTGGCGAAATCTTGATAAATAAATCCCTTATAGCCCGACAAAACACGGCTGTTACTCTATTAATTATAGGACATAAACAAAGGCACCCGTTAACAGAAATCGTTTGTTTGTGTTTCATGTCTTTTTGTTTGCTTTTTAGCATGCACAAAACAGCAGTGAGAAAATTATGAATATTTTTTTTCAATACTTTATATCAAAGGTCAGGGAGTATCGAAACACGACGACATGGGCCTCTGTACGCGGCTAAAATCACTAGAAGTGCGTCACAAAGACATGTCAATAGTTATTAGTGGATTGATTTCCATCCAAGTAGGGTGGGATGGTCTGCTGTGTGTTGCGTATGTGTGTGAAGTTTTTTTATCTTTTCAGTTTTCGCAGCTGACTGCAAACATAACACCGTTCGAGTTTGAGGCTGCCTACCATATGGAAGCAATGTTTGGGATAAAGTAGGGGGTTGGAACAGTGGTGCATTGGTATCGTCGGGAAAGTGTCGTGGGAGAAGAACTCCAGAGATTAAATTTTAACCTTTATATTGGCAAGGAATTATTGGGGAGTGGGGTCATGCCTCAGATTGGCTATTGGGATGTTATGGAGTATTACGGGGACCTTATATGAGAGGACGGCAAAGTAGGGGGGTTGATCTTTGTCAGTTTGAGGGGTCTTGGTCGGCCATATCTGTGCCTCCATTGTGAGGACAATAAATAACATTGTGTTAAAATACTTTAAAGAGAGACTGTAACTTCCTACCACCTCGCGATATGTCAGATAAATGGCGAGGATGTTACTCAAGTGCTGAATGAAAATTAAAGTGTAAGACCAATCTATCCATTTTGTAAGTTTGGGACTCCCGTAGCGGAGAGAGTGGAGTATGATTTCAAATGCAACCCGGGCAGCAAAAAATTCATGTATAATTTCAATTTGGGCACGGCTACAGCATTTGCTTAGGTTTAATGTAGGACGGGTGATATGTAAGAAGTAAAAGAGAAATTTAAAAAAATAAAAAATAACGAGTAAATTTAACTGTCAAAGAACAGTGATTTTGTTGCATTTTTTGGGGACAGTGTATATCAATTTGATGTCTTCAAGATTTGTACGACAATGTCAGAGTAACGAAGTTAGAAGGTATTCAAGATATGTAAAAAATCAAAAAGTTCCGGAATTAATCGATAATTCTTAAGTCAAAAACCCCCCCCCCCCCCCCCCCAAGCATATCGATAATTTTAAGTCATAAAATGGTGGACTGGTTTTCAAGTATGTTAAAATTTAAAATCGTCCGTCCACAGGCTACGTACTTTCTCGGCCTTACTCTCAGACAATGGGGGGAAAATAGAATAACGCATATCATAATCATCTCGTCAGAGAAAGTTAAGCCGCATGGGGGATTACCGACTTAAACCATTGAGGCATGACCTTTCTTGCCAAATGTTTCCCGCACCCTGGCGACGGTACAAATTCTATTTATCTTTATTTTTTGTATCACACGATCGATTCGTGGTGAGGAAGAAGCTTCACCAAGCGGGCACGTCAAACAATATGTTTGCGACGTTAACGTGCTTGCTTAGCTTTTTCTTCCACGGGCTTCGAACTTGGTTACGTGGTTCAGGACAATCAGAAATGCTTTTCCAATATGTGGGTGATGCGATCCAAGCCAATCAGAAATATTGTTTTGTCAAGCATGAGCCACAGATGGATCGCGTCTCTTCGTCCACACACAACAAATCATGCTTAGACACAATCTTTTTCTAACAGGGTAGATCATGCACTTCTAATATTGTTTACAGTCGGTTAATGTATCACTAGTTCTCCTTCTTTGCTATTCGTTTTTTTATGTTAATAACCAGTTAAAGGAAAAATGCCCTTATCCTTATTTCTATGAGTATATTTAAGTGATAGACTCAAAAACCCAATGAATATATTCAAGCCAACTTCATTCCTTCATGGATAGAAGTTTTTTCATCAAAAGAACTGCAGAAGTTTTGAATTTTGCTCGGGGCCATGAAGACATACAACGATTTGAATTGAATCCATATCACAAGCCGGAACGAGGTATATTTTGTTTTAACAAACTATATAGTGCAAGTTGCAAATTTTACAACTGGAATCGGAGATATGAATGGATTGCAGTGTACCCTTTTAAAGATGTGGATCGTGTTTTGGGGTATTGGGACTAAATAGAAGCTGTTCGCAAGATGGTCAAAACAGATACGTGACATATTAGAAATAGCATTAAAATGAAAGAGCAAAATATTTCTTTTTCTTTGAGCGCTGCCGTTTCATTATCATGAATAAGCCCCGCCAAAGAAGAGCTCCAGCAGAAAACCGACAAAATGGCATTTCAACACTCGTGTGCTTGTTCTGTTCAATTTAAATTCTTGGATTATTCCTACACGGATTTTTAATACATTTTTCTCATGCGCAGGAAATTCGAGTATCGCTTTGGAAGGTTTGACACCATCGGACGACACAACAACGCTCGTAGACGGAGGTATTGTTCAAAAACTTTATCAAACGATTATTTTTTCCTGAATATTTACGTAAAGAATTAGAAATAGAATTTTTCCACTCAAAAATAACTGCGTGCAATTTTTTTTTCTTGTTTTTTCTTATGAAGTCGTCTTTTTGGGACAACAAAAAACGTATATATAAAAAGCAAGTTCGCGCTCAAAATTTTCAAATAATCTCCAGGGGGTCTGCCTCCTCATTTCTCGATATCTTGTGGACACGTACCCCTTTCCACCCCGGTTCCGCCGCCAGCGCTTCTAAACGACAAGCCTTTCGAATAACTCCAAGCTATGTTTATAAGAAGCCCTTAGTATCTTGTTGCTTTGCTTTACTTGGGATACTTAGAAAATGAGTAAATAATGTGTATTTTTTAGCCCAGTAGGTGTAAACAAATGTTACAGATATTCCGATCAAAAATTTATTTTTCCAAGCATGAATTGCAGATTGACCGCGTCTTGTCGAAGGTATCCATCAGTGGCCCATACTTAACAGAACATGATAACAACAACACTGAGAAATTAGCATTACTTGCAAAACATACTGAATTTTTTCTATTTTATTTAGTAATTTATTCAAACATTTAGGTTAATTAGTTGGTCATTTATAAATTCAGGTCTTCTGGTCAATGTTCCATTAAACCCAGTACTACGTCCACAAAGATCGACTGACGTTTTATTCGTTTTTGACTTCGCGCATTCGAGCGAAGAGATATCTGACCATTGGGTATGTTTTTATTTCCGATCAATACAATGACGGAACGATTGGTTTTATTTGGTTTTAGTTAGAAGTAAATAACTTGAACAACAACCCTGAACACCGTTTTTTGTATACCTGGGAAATTAACTTATTCAGGAAAATAGTGGTTTCGAGATCTTGAACTAGTGACACCAACGTAATAATGAGCACTAATCAGTGGCGTATTTAGAACGTTGAAGTGGGGAAAGAGCAAATTTTGAAAATTTTGCAAATGAAGTTACGACACTATATTCAAAGCATTTTCCTTAAAAAATAGGGTTTTCATTGAATGTCGCCTTAAAACAGTCGTAAAATCGACCAGAGACGCAAAAAAGTGGGCTTTAAAGGCCCAAATAGACTTATTAAAAGTAGTGCGAAACATTTCAGAATTCCCAATGTTCCTATGCAATCAAAAGCTCATTCTACGATTTTTCGGCCTCCCAAACGATAGTGCCACTAAACTCAACGCGGCGACGTGCGAATCACGTTCGTAGACAATGCAAGACAAAAATGTTTACTCTACTACAATATACACGAGATTTATTCCAGGTACTGAGAAAAGCAATAAAACTCGCTCAAGTCGGCGGAGCAAAATTCCCGTATCAATGTTGACAAAATAAAGAGAGAGCCGTGGAAGAATTCTATGTTTTTGAAGACCAACATGATCTGGACTGCCCAATAGTTTTCTATTTCTACCCTTGTACAGATAAATTCAAAAGAATGAAAATACGATCCAGAAGGAAATACACAGGTGAGACAGACGCAAATAGTCTGAAAGAATTTTTTTGCAGATACCAAATCATTACCCTCTCTACTGCTATATAATGACAACAGGTCTGTCCGACTTAAGCTACAGTTACGGATTGTATATTTAATGTATCTCCTTCGCGTATTACTGGTTATCTGATTGTTCATTCAGGCAGCTTACAAACTTGGCTAGAGTCAAATTAATAATAAAAATATCTCAGGAAGCATGCGTTTAGTTCTCTAGACTAACAATGGTTTCTGCAACCGAACGCCGAACTATGGAATTATTTTAGTAAAATTTAACCAAAGGTTCGCAGCATTAGTTGAAATAAATGCGATGAGTTCGTTTTAAAGCCACATTCAGATTTGTGCACGTATTGCTACAATTGTGGACGTATATGTTATAGTGAACATTTTTAAATTATCAGCAAAGTATTGCGGTTTGGCTATCACAGCACTGCCTGTTGGCCAAGTCATTCCCGTTAAGTATGATCGCTTAGTCTCTAAGGTTGAAACGTTTGACGTTTGACCAGCCAACGAAACTGCTTCTCATCAAGTAAGGTTACGACATGAAAGTTAAAGTAAAAAGTACAAATCCGTAGAAGTTAAAAACAAAAAAAAATATGATATTAACAGATAAAAAGACATACTGGGAAGACTTTACAGATTTTGATGTGATGGACTCAGATACATACGGAATGCTTAATCCTGATTACTCTAATGTTGATTTTGAACGACTTAGAGAATTGATGTGGTTCAACGTCATCATAAATGTAGAGGTAAAGGGTGGGGTTGTCCTTAAAGTTTAGTTTCAATCAAATAAAAAAAATACAACGTCAATAGAGTAATTCGGCATTCCAAATAAACGAAATTGCCTGTATTTTACTGTTATTCGCAGCGGAATCTAATGTATGTCAAATTTCACAGCATAGAATTCGGCATATATCTTGGTTTTACTGCATTAATCGGAATGAAATGAATTTAAAAATAATCGAAAAACAAAATAACTTTTAAATGGATCTAAAATGTTTGACAATTTGGATAAGGATATACATAAACAGTGAGGAGTCGGTAATGTTCGATATTATGAGGAGAGAAAATGTCGTTGTTCTTTGAAGCACTTTATCGTGATTTGTAAAAAGTATAATTTGATATATCTGCAGATATAAATAAGAAGTTTTCGTGCCTCTATTTGACTGAAACTAAATCCAGAATAATTTCTGTATAAGAGTCTCTGTTGAGACTCTTAAACGGTGTTTCACAACAAAGATTTTCTAATTCAACATTGAAAATTTTATTTACAGATAATGAAAAGAAAAATCAGTGAAAAAATCAAACAGAAACGAGCAAGGAGAAAAATCAGTAACTCAAAGACAATAACTTGAAAATTTATATATTATATATTTCCTTATAGATTCCGTATAACAGTTACATTATCTAGTGATGATACAGTTGTATTGCATGTATTTCGTTAAGAATAAAAATAAAACAATTAGAAAATTACACCCGGCAACTTTCGAGTCATATTTTCACTTCGTAGGCTTACTAATATTGTTCCCTAAATTTTTCTTTTATACAGTGGCAACGAGATGAACTATTCATTTTCAGTCACCTCATACGATACCCAAGTACTAGCCTATGCTTAAGCTAGGCCTAGCCCGACGGTAAATCTGCATCATAAAACTCAATTCTCGCTTTGTCCGCAACTATGTAACAATCAAAAAAACGATTATTGCTAGGGACATAGGTTTAAACATAGAAAATATTTTTTTAAATATCCTTATCATATTTATTTCCAAGCGGTATTTTGTTAATTGTTGATATTCGTTCCATTTTTCAAATATGATGATTTTTTAGAAAAAAAAAAAAATAGCAACCACTTATTGGGCCCAACGGATTTCATATATTAAATGCGAAAGAAAATGCTCGGTGGCCATTTCGTCACCAAACGTGCTCAAAAGTAGGGCTTTCCGCGTTTAGTTAAAATATACAGGAGACGCGCTGTAACTAAATTGTAAAGTAAGAGCCTTTAGTGCTTTAGGTTTGCGGATGGGCCATAGCAAAAAAAATAAAAATAAAAATGAAGTTATTCTTTCGCACTCATTTGCATGTAAAAATACAATAACAAGTTTCATCAATGAAAGATAGTGATAAATATTCCACGTACAACAAACAACATTTTGTTTCAGAATGCTCCAAAGATGATTCATATTTTTCTCGTACGGCCTGGGCTTATACTCAGCAACTATAGAATACGATTTCATTCCGATTGAACTTGTATATTTCAAACCCAGACAAAACAAGAGCACAGAAAAAATGCACAATATACAAAATGAAGTTTATTGTGTAATGGTGTAAACACGTGCCCATCCATCAACAATCAACCAAAGCTTTTTCAATCACACAAATTATAAAAAAAGTCGAATCAAATGTTTCAAGATACGGTCTGGCGGTGATGTATGTAGTGGCCTATATTAATTCAAATGTGCGGGAAAAAATAATTTATCCTTATGAATCATATTTGGCCGCATAAAAGATGTATTCTTTACACACATGACCTGTTTGTCAGAAATAATCTGACTAAGAAGCAGGTGTTGAAATCAGTGGCAGATAAAATTAGTGAAACTATGTGACCTCGTTGGGTACTGTTAGACACGGACCTTCGTGTTGACAGTGCGTTTCTTCCGTGTTACAGCTTTCCTCGAAGTACCTTGCTGAGGGGCACGGTCGGTGGTGAAAAGGTCAAGCGTCTGACCATCGCAGTTAGCATGATTCGATTGGCGCTTAACCCACTGAAACCGTGAGTTGGACTCATTGCATGAAGAACTATTGCAACTATAGCGACTCACTAGCGATAGCGTGCGACAACCCCAGTATGCATTAATTTCTATAGCGTCACCTTGTGCCTAACCCTTTAAAATGTGATGGCAGATTTATGATGTTTATTGAGTTGCATTTGAATTATTATAAAATAATTTCGCGGTATATAATAATTTTGAATGTACTATGTTATGAAAATTTGTATAAAATAATAAAAATTTTTACATAAATTTGTGTATAGCATTGGTTAAACCTAATATTTTTTAGAATTCCAAAATGAAAATTTTAGATTTGGCATGTACAACATTTTCCGCCAATTTCCAAAACAAAGCTTTGCCGAATCGAATATTTGCAGATTTATGTCGTTTTGTTTATGTTTTTTCATTAATTCTGCTGAATGTTAATCAGCAGTTTCTCAACTTTCAGACAGTGTATTTAGAGCCAGGCTTTTAGATATAACTTGCAATCTCATATATAGTTTGAAGATGCCTCGAAAAAAACGAACCACTCTCAGAGACAGGTCTAATATAAAACCGGCTGAGATAAAAGATTCTGAACAGATTGACAGAGTTGATGCTTTTATATGAAAACTGAAAGCTAGCGGTGAGCCATTTTCATAAATATTTTTACTGTTATCTGCTGTTGACATTCACAAGTTTTTGAAGTACAGTAGGCGCCGATTGTACTATACTACCATCGCAAGCATGCGCCGAGCTGGTAGTTTATGCTGCTCCTATAAAAATAGGCGCCGCCCGTGAGCGTCCACCAAGTCTCACTAAAAAATCACCGTTTCCGATCCT
>OZ023148.1:14668280-14695051 GCA_963675895.2 Styela plicata
GTTTGCCAAGCATCGTGATAATTTTGTCAGAAAATAAAAATATCATAAGATAAGAAAATGAAGGATATTCAACGAAGCCAGAATAAATCACGTCATTATTAGCCTCCATCCAGCCTTCGTTCAAAAACCAAACACAGCTGAAACTGTAGATTGATTTAACAATCTATACTGTAGCTGTATTTCTCTTGTTCCTGTGCCTAATTGATTGACAGGATCGGGAACGGTGATTTTTTAGTGAGACTTGGTGGACGCTCACGGGCGGCGCCTATTTTTATAGGAGCAGCATAAACTACCAGCTCGGCGCATGCTTGCGATGGTAGTATAGTACAATCGGCGCCTACTGTACTTCAAAAACTTGTGAATGTCAACAGCAGATAACAGTAAAAAATATTTATGAAAATGGCTCACCGCTAGCTTTCCAGTTTTCATATAAAGCATCCACTCTGTCAATCTGTTCTTTTTGTTCAGAATCTTTTATCTCAGCCGGTTTTATATTAGACCTGTCTCTGAGAGTGGTTCGTTTTTTTCGAGGCATCTTCAAACTATATATGAGATTGCAAGTTATATCTAAATAGACTGTCTGAAAGTTGAGAAACTGCTCATCGACATTCAGCAGAATTAAAGACAAAACATAAACAAAAAGACATAAATCTGCAAATATTCGATTCGGCAAAGCTTTGTTTTGGAAATTGGCGGAAAATGTTGTACATGCCAAATCTAAAATTTTCATTTTGGAATTCTAAAAAATATTAGGTTTAACCAATGCTATACACAAATTTATGTAACGAATTTTATTATTTTATACAAATTTTCATAACATAGTACATTTAAACTTAATATATACCGCAAAATTATTTTATAATAATTCAAATGCAACTCAATAAACATCATAAATCTGCCATCGTATTTTGAAAGGTTAGGCACAAGGTGACGCTATAGAAATTAATGCATACTGGGTTTGTCGCACGCTATCGCCTGTGAGTCGCCATAGTTGCAATGGTTCTTCATGCAATGAGTCCAACTCACGGTTTCAGTGGGTTAAGCGCCAATCGAATCATCCTGACTGCGATGGTCAGACGGTTGACCTTTTCTCCACCGACCGTGCCCCTCCGCAAGGTACTTCGAAGAAAGCTGTTAAACGGAAGAAACGTACTGTCAACGTACTGTCCGTGTCTACCAGTACCCAACGAGGTCACATAGTTTCACTAATATTATCTGCCACTGATTCCAACACCTTCTTCTTAGTCAGATAATTTCTGACAAACAGGTCTCGTGTGTAAAGAATACATCTTTTATGCGGCCAAATATGATCCATAAGGATAAATTATTTTTGCCCGCACATTTGAATTAACATAGGCCACTACATACATCACCGTCAGACCGTATCTTGAATTAGTTCGTGATTTGCCTTTTTTTTTATAATTTGTGTGATTGAAAAAGGTTTGGTTGATTGTTGATGGATGGGCACGTGTTTACACCATTACACAATAAACTCCATTTTGTATATTGTGCATTTTTTCTGTGCTCATGTTTTGTCTGGGTTTGAAATATACAAGTTTAATCGGAATGAAATCGTATTCTATAGTTGCTGAGTATAAGCCCAACAGACGATACACATACAGGCCATACGAGAAAAATATGAATCATCTTTGGAGCATTCTGAAACAAAATGTTGCTTGTTGTACGTGGAATATTTATCAATATGTTTCATTGATAAAACTTGTTATTGTATTTTTACATGCAAATGAGTGCGAAGGAAGAACTTCATTATTATTCGTTTGTTTTTTTGCTATGGCCTATCCGCAAACCTAAAGCACTAAAGGCTCTTACGTCAAAACAATTCAGTTACAGCGCGTCTCCTGTATATTTTAACTAAACGCGGAAAGCCCTACTGTTGAGCACGTTTGGTGACGAAATGGCCACCGAGCATTTTCATTCGCATTTAATATATGAAATCCATTGGGCCCAATAAGTGGTTGCTATTTTATTTTTTTTTTCTAAAAAATCATCATATTTGAAAAATGGAACGAATATCAACAATTAACAAAATACCGCTTGGAAATAAATATGATAAGGATATTTTCTATGTTTAAACCTATGTCCCTAGCAATATCCGTTTTTTTGATTGTTACATAGTTTGCGGACAAAGCGAGAATTGAGTTTTATGATGCAGATTTACCGTCGGGCTAGGCCTAGCTTAAGCATAGGCTAGTACTTGGGTGTCGTATGAGGTGACTGAAAATGAATAGTTCATCCTCGTTGCCACTGTATAAAAGAAAAATTTAGGGACAAATATTAGTAAGCCTACGAAGTGAAAATATGACTCGAAAGTTGCCGGGTGTAATTTTCTAATTGCTTTATTTTTATTCTTAACGAAATACATGCAATACAACTGTATCATTACTAGATAATGTAACTGTTTATACGGAATCTATGAGGAAAATACATATATAATATTTCAAGTTATTGTCTTTGAGTTACTGATTTTTTCTCCTTGCTCGTTTCTGTTTGATTTTTTCACTGATTTTTCTTTTCATTATCTGTAAATAAAATTTTCAATGTTGAATTAGAAAATCTTTGTTGTGAAACACCGTTAAGAGTCTCAACAGAGACTCTTATACAGAAATTATTCTGGATTTAGTTTCAGTCAAATAGAGGCACGAAAACTTCTTATTTATATCTGCAGATATATCAAATTATACTTTTTACAAATCACGATAAAGTGCTTCAAAGAACAGCGACATTTTCTCTCCTCATAATATCGAACATTACCGACTCCTCACTGTTTATGTATATCCTTATCCAAATTGTCAAACATCTTAGATCCATTTTAAAAGTTATTTTGTTTTTCGATTATCTTTAAATTCATTTCAATCCGATTAATGCAGTGAAACCAAGATATATGCCGAATTCTATGCTGTGAAATTTGACATGCATTAGATTCCGCTGCAAATGACAGCAAAATACAGGCAATTTCGTTTATCTGGAAGGTCGAATTACTCTATTGACGTTGTATTTTTTATTTGATTGGAACTAAACTTTAAGGACAACCCCACCCTTTACCTCTACATTTATGATGACGTTGAACCACATCAATTCTCTAAGTCGTTCAAAATCAACATTAGAGTAATCAGGATTAAGCATTCCGTATGTATCTGAGTCCATCACATCAAAATCTGTAAAGTCTTCCCAGTATGTCTTTTTATCTGTTAATATCATATTTTTTTTGTTTTTAACTTCTACGGATGTGTACTTTTTACTTTAACTTTCATGTCGTAACCTTACTTGATGAGAAGCAGTTTCGTTGGCTGGTCAAACGTCAAACGTTTCAACCTTAGAGACTAAGCGATCATACTTAACGGGAATGACTTGGCCAACAGGCAGTGCTGTGATAGCTAAACCGCAATACTTTGCTGATAATTTAAAAATGTTCACTATAACATATACGTCCACAATTGTAGCAATACGTGCACAAATCTGAATGTGGCTTTAAAACGAACTCATCGCATTTAATTCAACTAATGCTGCGAACCTTTGGTTAAATTTTACTAATTCCATAGTTCGGCGTTCGGTTGCAGAAACCATTGTTAGTCTAGAGAACTAAACGCATGCTATTCCTGAGATATTTTTATTATTAATTTGACTCTAGCCAAGTTTGTAAGCTGCTTGAATAAACAAACAGATAACCAGTAATACGTGAAGGAGATACATTAAATATACAATCCGTAACTGTAGCTTAAGTCGGACAGACCTGTTGTCATTATATAGCAGTAGAGAGGGTAATGATTTGGTATCTGCAAAAAAATCCTTTCAGACTATTTGCGTCTGTCTCACCTGAGTATTTCCTTCTGGATTCGTAATTTTTCATTCTTTTGAATTTCTCTGTACAAGGGTAGAAATAGAAAACTATTGGGCAGTCCAGATCATGTTGGTCTTCAAAAACATAGAATTCTTTCCACGGCTCACTCTTTATTTTGTCAACATTGATAGGCGGGAATTTTGCTCCGCCGACTTGAGCGAGTTTTATAGCTTTTCTCAGTACCTGGAATAAATCTCGTGTATATTGTAGTAGAGTAAACATTTTTGTCTTGCATTGTCTACGAACGTGATTCGCACGTCGGCGCGTTGAGTTAGTGGCACTATCGTTTGGGAAGGCCGAAAAATCGTAGAATGATCTTTTGATTGCATAGGAACATTGGGAATTCTGAAATGTTTCGCACTACTTTTAATAAGTCTATTTTGGGCCTTTAAAGCCCACTTTTTTGCGTCTCTGGGTCGATTTTAAGACTGTTTTAAGGCGACATTCAATGAAAACCCTATTTTTTAAGGAAAATTGCTTTGAATATAGCGTCGTAATTTCATTTTGCAAAATTTTCAAAATTTGCTCCTTCCCCATTCAACGTTCTAAATACGCCACTGATTAGTGCTCATTATTACGTTGGTGTCACTAGTTCAAGATCTCGAAACCACTATTTTCCTGAATAAGTTAATTTCCCAGGTATACAAAAAACGTGTTTTGGTGTTGTTGTTCAAGTTATTTACTTCTAACTAAATCCAAATAAAACCAATCGTTCCGTCATTGTATTGTTCGAAAATAAAAACATACCCAATGGTCAGATATCTCTTCGCTCGAATGCGCGAAGTCAAAAACAAACAAAACGTCTGACGATCTTTGTGGACGTAGTACTGGGTTTAATGGAACATTGACCAGAAGACCTGAATTTATAAATGACCAACTAATTAACCTAAATGGTTTGAATAAATTACTAAATAAAAATAGAAAAAATTCAGTATGTTTTGCAAGTAATGCTAATTTCTCTGTGTTGTTGTTATCATGTTCTGTTAAGTATGGGCCACTGATGGATACCTTCGACAAGACGCGGTCAATCTGCAATTCATGCTTGGAAAAATAAAATTTTTGATCGGAATATCTGTAACATTTGTTTACACCTACTGGGCTAAAAAATACATATTATTTACTCATTTTCTAAGTATCCCAAGTAAAGCAAAGCAACAAAATACTAAGGGCTTCTTATAAACATAGCTTGGAGTTATTCGAAAGGCTTGTCGTTTAGAAGCGCTGGCGGCGGAACCGGGGTGGAAAGGGGTACGTGTCCACAAGATATCGAGAAATGAGGAGGCAGACCCCCCAGTTTGGAGATTATTTGAAAATTTTGAGCGCGAACTTGCTTTTTATATATACGTTTTTTGTTGTCCCAAAATGACGACTTCATAAGAAAAAACAAAAAAAAAAAAAATTTCCACGCAGTTATTTTTGAGTGGAAAAAATTCTATTTGAATTCTTTAAATTATTAATTAATTCTTTTAATTATTAAATTTGAATTCTTTACGTATTTATTCAAGAAAAAATAATCGTTTGATAAAGTTTTTGAATAATACCTCCGTCTACGAGAGTTGTTGTGTCATCCGATGGTATCAAACCTTCCAAAGCGATACCCGAATTCCCTGCGCATGAGAAAAATGTATTAAAAATCCGTGTACGGATAATCCAAGAATGTAAATCGAACAGATCACGCACACGAGTGTTGAAATGCCATTTTGTCGGTTTTCTGCTGCAGCTCTTCTTTGGCGGGGGCTTTATTCATGATATGAAACGGCAGCGCTCAAAGGAAAAAGAATTATTTTGCTCTTTCATTTTAATGTTATTTCTAATATGTCACGTATCTGTTTTGACCATCTCGTGAACAGCTTCCATTTAGTCCCAATACCCCAAAACACGATCCACATCTTTAAAAGGGTACACTGCAATCCATTCATATCTCCGATTCCAGTTGTAATTTGCAACTTGCACTATATAGTTTGTTAAAACAAAATATACCTCGTTCCGGCTTGTGATATGGATTCAATTCAAATCGTTGTATGTCTTCATGGCCCCGAGCAAAATTCAAAACTTCTGCAGTTCTTTTGATGAAAAAACTTCTATCCATGAAGGAATGAAGTTGGCTGAAATATATTCATTGGGTTTTTGAGTCTATCACTTAAATATACTCATAGAAATAAGGATAAGGGCATTTTTCCTTTAACTGGTTATTAACATAAAAAAACAAATAGTGAAGAACGAGAACCAGTGCTATATTAACTGACTGTAAACAATATTAGAAGTGCATACCTACCCTGTTAGAAAAAGATTGTTTAAGCATGATTTGTTGTGTGTGGGCCACTGATGGATTGCGTCGAAGAAACTTGCTTGACAAAATAATATTTCTGATTGGCTTGAATCGCATCACTCACATATTGCAAAAGCATCTCTGATTGTTCTGAGCACGTAACTCAAGTTCGAATCACGTGGAAGAAGAAAGCTAAGCACGTTACCGTCGCACATTATGTTTACGTGCCCGCTGGTGGAGCTTCTCACACGAACCGTGTGATGCAAAAAATAAGATAAATAGAATCTGTACCGTCGCCAGGGTGCGGGAACATTTGCAAGAAAGGTCATGCCTCATGGTTAAGTCGTATTCTCGGCTTACTTCTCTGACAAGATAAATATGATATCATATTCTACTTTCTCATTGTTTGAATTTAAGTCCTGTGACGACGATTTAAATTTAACATACTTGAACCAGTCCACCATTTTTGACTTGAAATTATCGATAATTCCGGAACTTCTTCTTTTATTCTTGAATGCTTCTACTTCGTTACTGACATTGTCATACAAATCTGAAGACATATAATTTATACACTGTAACAAAAAATGCAACAAAATCACTGGTCTTTGACAGTAATTTTACTCGTTTTTAAAATTTCTTTAAAAATTATCATTAAAATAAGCATATGCTGTGAAGTGAAATTGAAATTATTATAATTTTTTGCTGACGGGATGATTGAAATCATACTAGTCTCTTCCCCAGGAGTCACTTACAAAATTGATTTTGTCTTAATTATTTTGTTTATTTGTTAACACTCCGCCATTTTGACATTTCACGTGCGCAGGAAGTGCAGTACTTAAGGAGTATTCCACACAATTAGTATAAATAGCATACTGTGCCGACGAACCCTCAAACTCAAACATCAACCCACCACTTTCGTCTTCTCTTTGACAAGGTATATGTATAACTTTAGCCAATCTGAGGCTGAACACACTCCCAATAATTCCTTGAATATAATGTAAATTTATCTCTGGAGTTCTTCTACAGACAATTCCTCGATAAAATTCACTGTTCAAATACTTTATATCAACATTGATTCCATATTGAGGAAGCTCAAACTCGAACGGTGTTATGTTGCAGTCAGCTGCGAAAATGAAAGATAAAAAAACTTCACGAAAAAAGAGAAATACTTGGTGAAATCAATCCACTAATAACTATTTATATACTTTGTGACGCACATTGTGTTTTAGGCCCATGTGGTCGTGTTCATACTCCCTGACCTTTTATATAAGTATAAAAAAATATTATATTTTCTACTGCTGTTGTGCATGCTAAAAAGCATACAAAAAGACATGAAACACAAACGTTTTGTTAACGTGCCTTTGTTGTCTAATTATAGAGTAACACCTGTTTTGTAGGCTATAAGATTTTTTCAAGATTTCGCATTTGCAACCTAATTATCTTTTAATATTTTGTATTGTATGGGTCGTTTTCCCATCGGCCATTTCATTACAATTATTCTGCCAAGCAGGCGTAGCAGATCGATGCTATCCATTAGTGATACACGCTTAGCAATAGTTCTGTTTTACAAATTTTTTCCGATTGGTGTCGGTTCATCAAGTACCTCGTGGTCTAGTCAGACAAAATGAAATTTCTATTCAAGTCAAGCACTATATTACAGTTAATTTGAATAAGTGTCATAAAACTAAAACTGAGAACTTACCGTGATATGACCAGGTGTCAACAACGTTATGAACTTGTTGTGATGCGAGTATCAAGAAAGGTACATTCGCTTCCATGATGTATTGACGCATGTCAGAAAGTTTTGTGGAAGAATACTGGAAAATACAAATATTTTTATCTTTTTTGCTAGAAAGACTTGTATTGCCATTTGTGCACGACGAAGTGCAATTTTTGTGTGAAATATACGAGAAAACATGTTGAAGTCAATATATTAATATTTTCCACCCATTTCTTTCGCGTAGCGAATTTATCTACTACTTAGCTCTTTGAACCCTGAAACACGCTATGGTGTCTTTCGCGTGTCTGAAAAACAGATCGACTTTAAAAGCCCATATTTTCACAATACCAACAAATATGTTGAGTATAAATATGTCACAGAAAAGCTTAAACAAGCAAAATTATGTGGGTATAATTTGAAGTCCAAATTATCGATAAAAATTTGCAATCATTTCGCCTTTTTAGAGTAATAGCGATAAAATTTAAAGAATTCCACAAAAATGAAATAATTACATGCATTTTTAAAAACAATATTGGAACATTTTGACAAATAATTGAACATTTTTTCGTCGAGGTATTGCGTAGCCAACATCCCAAACTTTCATTTCCCATGCCAAACTCTGAAATAACTATTCTTGCTGAAACGTTACACAGCCTTAAATATATGCAAATTCCCCGTGCTTGCGACTTGTTTCAAGTCAGGGCCGTGGGCGCTCAAAGTGAGAGAGTATCGTCGTTCTAAGGGTTAATCTAATCGATTAATATTAGTATATCAATATCTGGCAATTGGTTGTGCGAAGAATCTGTGACATTTCTCAATCAGAAAATTTGGTTTGCCAAACATGGGCCACAGTTAGACCGCGCCCTGACGGGGCAATCACTCAGTGGCCTATACTAAACAATACATTCTACCATGGAAAAGTTCTGATAGAGTTACGAAATTCCAAACTGATGGTAAGATAATCAATCAATATTGTAATATAACTAATCAATATTGTATTCATAAACACCAAGTCGAAAACCGAACGTACCAAACTTCCAACAGTTTCATTGATTAAGCAATATCCGAAATAATCCACAATAGATATAGGTTGCTGATATTTCTTCTTCTGGGCTGATATTGCTCTGAAGAAAAAGATTGAAAATGTTTAACAAATTGATCGTAACAGAATGTTGTTTATTAATTTTTTAGTTATAGACACAGTGCGAGAAATTTGCACATAAAAAGATTTCCATTCAAGCATATTTAAAAGCAACAAAAGATCAGAGTGTTATTCTGTATAAAACAGGATCTATTTAGCACGATGAGTTGTTCAGTTATGTGTCCAAATTTTATTTTATTATTTTTTCATTCGTATTATATAAACATTTTGGGATGTAAATAGGCAATTTGGATGGTCAGGTTCTTTGTGTAGAGAACACAAAGTGGTAGAAAGCAAAAGAGGCTAGAAATACAAATGGTGAATGAAATATCAAAAACAATTTAAATGTTTTAATTCCGCTATTCAGTTTATTTCACCAAGTAAACATTTCGTTCAATATGATTGAACGTGTTCTTGAGTATGATCCACATTTCGTTTTTTTTTTTGTTAATGTTTTTATTTATTTTTTTGTTAAAGAATATTTTGTTTACCAGCGGCGCAAACCATCATTGCCTGATCCCTCAAAAAATTTGATTTAACAGTATTTGAATGGAATGCATATACCCAAACTCGATCATTTTTCCGACATTGAAAAGCTCTTCTGTGATTGAAGTTCCAACAGATTTTTTAAACCACTCATGATATTTTTTCTGTTTAATTTCATCTCTCATCGCATGTCGCGCATATGCACTAGATAAATACCTGATAAGGAATGAAAACAATATTATATTAAACCTTGTGGTGTTTAGAATCAATCAGAAAAGTTAGGCGCGGCCATCACAATTAATACAGTATGTCTAGAGCTGGGCAAAACCAAATCATATGGAGTTCGAATCTGATCCGAATATTTTTTTCCAATCGGATCGAATCAATAATCCCATATGTATAGCAAATATCCCATTTTTACTATTATAACTTGTCTCCATCGTAAAAATGAAGAAATTCATAGTTTATAACGTATTTTCAACTCACACCAAGAGCAACTCTTTTCATATTTTAACGACAAAATATGATAGATTTCGGTCAAATTTGACCCAAATTGATTGCTTTTCGTCGATAAAAATGAAAATCCTAGTTCATTTAACAAGTTTATGTTCTTATGAACGATTCACGATTGATTCGAATAAAAGCCCTAAGTATGTCTCTTGTATCCAAAAAGGTATCATTTTTTAATGAAGCAACAGTCGTATTTCGAAATATCATGATTGTGACCAACGTAGTATTCTTTAATATTACGAATTTGACTACCGGAAAGCTTTTTTATTAAATTTTCAGATCCCGCTGCATGGTCGTAGATTTGTAAGCATTGTGGAGACAAAACGGGGAAGCTAAAGTCAGTAAACTTACAAAACGGAAACATGTCCAAATGGTTTTTGGCGAGGTTGACGCCTGATTTATTCATATTTTTCAGTTTGTCTAAAATATCCTACTATTCTTGTTACTACTATTCGTTAGGTCTTTACCATCCAGATCCTGACAGTCCGACAGCATAAGTCATACAATCAAGTAATCCAGTTTCAGTGAGAGCTTCAACAGCACCACACATCCCAACCATTGCTCTAAATCCTCCACCAGAACAAGCCATTGATATTACAGGAGTCTGAATAGAGCAACTAGTATATGATTCATGCCCGCAAATAAAATTGATTTATATTTACTCATAACATAATTTGTCTTTTTTGACGCATTCAAAAATGATATTATTGAAGAATGACAATTTTCGATATCTATCGCAACACTGGCAAACATCAGCTTCCATAATATAGAAAAATAAATAAAATATTCAAAACTTCGTGTGTGCGATGCTAATGTTAACTTTGCCTATTAACTTGATCGCGTCAAAATTGTTTTTTATATATATCTTCTGTGGTTTTCGTATAGAGTAGAGGCAATTTTCGAAAAAAAAAATGTAATTCTGAATAAACTTTTTTTCCGAACAAGATTAATATAAAATCATAATGCGTATAATAAAAATCGTGACTAGGGCTGGGCAAAACCGAACCATTTGGAATTCGAATCTAATTCGGACTTTTTTCGAATCGAATCGCTGGTTCCATAAAAATACCAAATTTCCCATTTTACCATTACTGTCTCCATTATGATAATGAGGAAATCCACAGTTACAAATTATAAACATTATTCAAACAGACTTAAAAGCCATTCCACTCCGGTCCAAGAGCGAAAAGGTTTATTTTAACGACAAATTTGACCAAAATCGATTGCATTTTGTCGTTAAAAATGAAAAATTCCACTTCATTCAGCATGTTTTTGTTCCTATGACCGATTCACAATTGATTCGAATAATCTGTACTCCGAAAAGATTCGAATCATCGAATCGTGACTGAACGATAGCGCGGGATGGTCACACCTAAGCATGTGGCAATATAGACCTCGCAATGCTCTCCATATTTCCATAATATATCATCACAAGCAACGATATATTTGGGCTAAACAAAAATAAAGATGAGTTTACGGCTAGTATTTGAGACGTTCATTGTCCCACTTTATCTATCAAAGAATATCAAACCTCAAAAAGGTTGTTTGGACCATAATCTTCTCCGAGTAAACTTTGCATCGCTATCATAGTTTTTGGGATTCGTTTGTATCGATAATTCATTTCGTCATCTGATAGTTTCATTGAAAACCGAATATCAGGATTTATTCTGAAACATATTAGGAAGTTAGTTTAGGAATTAGGAAAGTGGTTTATAATAATAACACTGTGTAAAACTCGAAGCATTTGGAATTTGAATCTGATTCGGATAATTTTTATTTGTTTTGGATCGATTTTTTAATTCTACATAAACAAATATCCTGTTTATCAGTGCAATTTGCATGTGTTATCAAAATCAAGTATCAATATATATACGGATCGATATGCACTAACCTATATGCATAAAGAAGTTTTTATTCTAGGGAATTTCTGCTTATGCGACATTTCTTCGCATAAAAAATTCAAGAATGCCACAATTTAGAGCAAAAAAACGAAAAGATCAAGGACAAATAAAAATAATGAAATTAAAAAATATAAATAGAATTAAATAATGAATTCTATGTAAATAATAATTTACTATTTAAACTTGTCAAGAAATTTACAGTTTATAGTGTATTTTTAATTCACACTTCCTGTCTAAGAGCAACAATTTTCATATTTAAATGACAAAATATAACCGATTTTGGTCAAACTTGACCAAAATAGATTGTATTTTGTCGTTTAAACTAAAAATTTTAGTTCATTTAACATGTTTTTGTTCCTATGAATGATTCGCGATTGATTCCGCATATTCGTGCTTCTAAATCGATTCGAATCACCGAATCGAATTGCCCACCTGTAGATACATTTTCCAAATTATTTAATCTGCCCTGATAGTATAAAGTGTAAACATATAAAAATTTTCATACCCGATTTCCTTCTTGAATTTAACAGTAACAATACCACGCTGTAGAAAAAAAATAAAAAATATTACGTATTTTGTTAAGAATAAGCTAATAAAAAGCATGGGCCTTATATACCTATTCGGGCAGTCCATTAGTAAGCCGATGCTTGCTAAAGAGAGTTCAGGAGGAATTTTTCGTGATGAAATTATGACCATTTTACATTTAAATTAATACATTAAATTCACCTTGAATTCAATAGTTTTCTCAACTTCAATACCGACTGGTAGGTCAAAAGGATTGTAGGCTTCTTCAGCGATAACGTCACTCTCGTCATGCCAATCTTCTACAATCAAAGAAAACTAGAACAAAATATTAACGTCAAGTAGTGTACGTAAGTATATAAGAACGGGAAACCAGTGTCCTTCGGTTAGGCTGGGTAAAATGAAGCATTTGAAAAGCGAATCTAATCTGACCGATTTCAAAATATTCCGTTTTTCATATTCAAGAAATGTACAACTACTAATTGACAATAAGCGTTATAAAAAATTGGTTGCATTTTGCGTTCAATTCGCACTTTGACATAGAATAATTTGACTAAAATCAAAAATATTTTAGCGCATTTTGCCACTTAAATGTGATATTTCAACTTATTTGTAACAAGTATTTGTTCTTACATCAGATCAATTTGAACCACGTACAATACCATCAATCGTTTCGTAGGACCATATTATCAAAACCAAAAAGTAGGTCTTAGGCATGAAAATAAATCAAATAAATAGAGTTGGCTATAGGGTAGGGTTAACGAGGTCCGGAGTTTCCTGGACATAAAGGGGAAAGTACTGATGAAATCAGTGCAAGGGGGATACATGAAAATGTGCTTAATTATCAGGATTTTACAACAACAAAAAAGAAGTATTCATTTAAACAACCCATTGATTAAATGCCTTTCATGAAAGCATATAAAATTGGAGTCTCTAAAATTGTTCTCGCTTGGTAGTTTTGATAAATCTCAGCGTGCTTGAAATCGCACTTGTATGGTGTGATTAGTGCAGACGTAAATGTTCACGCGAAAACATTCTCATTTGTCCTACTCTACGCCAGCCCACTTTCCCTATACCTATTCAGTCTTACCCAACACAGCTCACTATACTTAACTTGTGATACTCGACTTCAAAACGTGCTATATCAGTGGTATTGTATGTACATATTACTTAATACTATTAAATTTATTATGCTCTTCATTTTCGCGCCATCTATTCATTTGATTGAATTACCCCGAGCGAGTCCTTATGTCAACGTCCACTTCTATTCAAATAAGGTCAGTATTGTTAGAATGATATACAGTTTTTGAAATGCGAGCTATAGATGCCAACCATGAGATACCAACGTGTCAACCAAGAGGCCATCTTGTGGATAGCTTCGAAATGAACACAAAATAGGATACAATTGAAAATGGTTGTCGAAATATTTTATTAAGTGGAGTCACTAATAACCTTGATGGCGCGATCCACTTGCGACTCATATTTAACAAAACAAAATATAGAATTTGGCTGGCTCTACCTTTATTTCTGCATTAATGACGTCATCATTCGTTTGAAAATCATCCGGAAGAACAAAAGTGAATTTTTCGTTCCAAACTGGTTTGACTGTATCAATCTGACGAGTTGTACTGTACTTTTTTGGTCCGATTGCAACTGGATATTCCAACAATATTTGTGGATTCGGCTTGTCAACTAGTGAAATAAAAATTGTTAAAAATAAATATTGATATCCGAGTGCGTTTGTCAAATGGTTGTTGGTATAGCTGGAGATAAGCTTGGATAAGCTGAAACTGAAAAGTCTAGTCAAAAAAGTGGGAAGCTGAGTAAAACACACATTATAGTTTTATACTTATTTCAATGTTCACTTTCCACATATTTAATGCTTGAAAACCATGACTTTGACGTCGCATATTCTCATGTATCTTGCAATAGGCCGCCGAAACATGTTATAGCAGGAATATTCTATTTCAGCAGCCGTGGCATAATGTTAAAATATAATTCCAAATATATTGTGCATCGTTGCTATAGTTTTAAAGTAAATTAATTACTTAAATTCAAAATGCTTGTTCTGTTGATATTTCTTCCTTTCACAACCGTAACATGAAGTACAGATGGTTTCTTGTGTGGAACCTGTGAAATTGATAAGGAACTTTTTAAAAAAAAAATATTTAAAAATAAAAATAAACATTTAAAATTACAAAACATTTAAAAAAACATTAAAACATTTAACATCAACATTATTTTTGAATTTCACTATAGATTTTGGAATGATATGCAACAAATTATGTGTTATCCTATTTTTTTTAACTTAGTTTGGATGCAACGGCTTGGTGGTTAAATATGTTGGCATCGCAGGCCATAAATCTCCGATTCAAGCCCCGGCGATTCCGGCTCGTTAATCCATGGCCATCACTCATCCCAGCGTGTGATAACTTGGGTAGGCTAAGCGGAACAGGAAAAGATCATACCTTTCCAGCAATTCTAACCCTGTCCGTTAGGCGCAACGGCCTGGTGGTTAAATATGTTGGGATCGCAGGTCATTAGTCTCGAATTCGAGCCCCGGCGATTCCGGCTCGTTAATCCATGTCCATTACTCAGCCCAGCCTATGATACCTTGGGTTGGCTGAGCCGAACAGGAAAAGATAAGGTTTCCAGCAATTCTAACCCATTCTGTCTACAAGTATGCTTTGCAATTGATGATTTTTGGGTTGTACGTTTTACATGATTAGCATACATGTTTCGAAAATATTTCCTTGAATAGTTATGGAATGGTTTTCGGTATCGCCAAAATATTAAACAAACCAATACTACCTCGATTTTGTCAAACTCTTCATTCCTCTCGAATTCATATTTTTTCCATCTCAAGAATTCTTCTTGACTTGCCATTATGTATTTTCTAAAAAAGAAATCCGAATTGGAATCCGAGTCCGTAATTTCACGGGAAATAGTACTCTAGTCGTGGCACAGTTTTATCCATTCCCTGCACTAATGAACACACATAATCCACAGCTATGAATTTAACGATCAAATATTTTATTTAGCATGTTACATCGTATGAATGAATCACGCGTGCGTTCAGGAAAACAAATTCATCGTTACGATTTTTCTTTTATGTCACAGCGTTGCAAGTTTAACCGCTTCCGATATAAGCACTGTTGAGCAGTCAGCAACATTAAGTTGTTTTTAGGTCGTTGTTTTTAGCGTTTATCCTGGACAAAAATGATTTGTTTACGTTTGGGTTTGAGCAATTCTGTTCTCCAATCAAATTTTTCTTCAAGTATGAGCCACAGAAAGACCGTATCTCAACGACGCGATCAATCAGTGACTCATACTTGACAAAAGGTGTTTGAGCAGAACTATTAACTGTTGATGAGTCCGTCATTTGAAAAGTAAAATTCGATGAAACCAAAACGAAGCAATCCGGCATTTCCCGCTCCCATTTACCTTTGAAACAAAATGTTTGAATAATGTCGGGATTTTTATTGATTCAGTTTTCGTTCAATAAAACTTTTCAAAATAGCGTGTGTACGAATTAACACTACATATGCAGTGTTAATTAGTGTTACAAAAATGTGTCTGTCTAGTATGAACCATTTTGAGTAGCAAATGAATTCACACAAGGGCATAGAAGAACGATAAGTGGTTACTCACACACGAACCCGAAAAGGTGAATGCAAACCCTCGGGAAACGTGTACTAACGACCACATATGATACAAAAAGCTATACTTGTAGCTATACACAAATATATAACCATAATTTTTATTCCTATGACCGATGCACGACTGTTTCGAATCAATTGTGCTTTGGAATGATTCGAATCATCGAGTTAATCTGAATTTTCTATTATCTGATATTTTAACATGTATAAACTCACGTATGCAAAAAATGAGTTTTGGAATTGTTGAAGTAATTTAAAGATAAAAATAGAATGCTGAAAAAGAAGAATTTCATTTGCAAAATGATTTTATTCTGACTATGATGCATTTACTTTCAAAAATTATCATCTTATTAAAAAAATGACGTATGGTTTGTGGGGAATTTTTTTAAAAAATTCTCATTTCAATTGAATATCTCTCTGAATTTTTTAAACATATTTATTTTTAATTTAGCTCAATTCGAATGATTAATTGCTGTAATGATGTAAGCCTATTATTGAGGCTATATCGAGATAAAAACAAAATAAAAAAAGTATATATATATATATACATTTAATGTATGCTACCCCGAGGGCAATGTAGCAAGCATACGCTCACTTGACTTAGGAGAAATGAAACTCAATATTTTTTTACGTCATTGGCCTAACTAATAACAAAAACACTTTCAAAATTTAGAATAAAATTTTATAGCATTCACTGGTAATTGATAATACTAGCATACAAAGAAAAGACTGGTACTAGACAGCTTTTAACTAATATTTAAGGTGGAATTTTGACGTGTATTGATTGTCATTTGGTAGCTTATTTTCAAATAGAACGTATTTAGCTTTTACAGCCCATAAGTCACGTATGGAATTCCACAGATTCTACGAATATCCATAAATAGAATTTTTCATAAATAGTTTTCATACTTCTTCGTCAAAATATTTATCGTAGTTTTAAATATAAGGAAAGCGAAAGAAATAGGGATTTATCTGATATGGAATGTCGTACCAACAAAATATTTTGTCAAAACAATCACTTTCGTAAATATTAATATCACGACTATAAATGCTCTTTTATTTTCTATTCTTTTTTACTTTTTAAGTAGAAAAATTCGTTTTAGGAATGTTGAAAACAATATTAATTTTCAACATATTTTGTAGCTCCTTAACCCACGATCACCACTCAACCCAAGGTGTAATAACTGGGGTAGTCTAAGCCGAACTAGGCAGATTGGATCTTTCCAACAATTCCTGTCCGTCTATGTAACCGCTGGCCTTGGTCAGGATGATCGACTCCGAAGAGTGGCCATAAAAACATTTGAGTTGAGTGCAATTAGTTGCTTCTTCCGTCGGTGGTACGGCAGCCAGCGTCAACATGATTGTATGTGCGTAATTCATAAATGAGGATTATTAACCACATAAATTAGGTTTCCTTGACAAAAATGTGTGAATAGGTAATTCGTATTTGTTTTCGATTAATGTGGGAATTAAATTTGAAATTTTCTCAGTTCTTGATTTTACATTTGGCAACAACAACTAGACAACTATATGAGTCACAAAAAGGACCCCGCGCTGATTTTCTAAAATGTTGCATTGCATCTAGAAAAAGCCACAAGACCAAAATATGATATTAGGTTCAAAATAATTCATAACTACGTATCATCTGTCGGTAAACATATCGAATTTGAAACAAAATATTTGAAAAATATTTATTCAAGCATGTGCCACAGATGGTCCGCGCCTACACGGCGCGGCCCATCAGTGACTCAGGCTTGAAAAAAATATAAAAATATTGTTCCGATTTGGAAACAACACAGCTTGCGGCTAATTAAAATTATTTTGCCGAAATTGAAATTGATTGAATCGCCCGAAAGCTTGTTTTTGTTGTTCAAAAATTGACCTTCGTTCTGTATAAAAGGGAGCAGATTGCTGTGAATTCATTCATTAGCGGTTTGTGATTCAAACAATGTACAACTGCATTTTTCAGAGCTTTTTTGCTTACGCAGGGAAGTGACGTCTTGCATTTGTATACAGCTACTGCTCTGTACAGATTTTATAGCTTATCGAAGTTGGTTATGCGAGATAGTGGGCACCACCTATCATAGCGACCAATTCTGTGTGAAATGCTTTCGACTTAGAGTGCGGACTTTAGTTTTTATGTAGAACTTTGCAGTGATAGAACTTTGATTCCGATCATGTCCTGATCAAAATTCGCTTAACTGGAATTTCATTTAAATATGCGATTTTTAGAGATAGCATAACATTTTTGTGAGGCCATGTCCGTTAGATCGATCCTTCGTACAGTTATTGCTATATTTTAATTTGTTTTAAAATTGTACGAAAATTTGACTTAATATTCTTATTAAGTATTTGTTTGTCAGAGAAAAACTATTTGACCCCACGGTTTGTTAAAGTATAGAAAATCAACGAAAAGACTCAAAATTGAGTGGAAAAAATGTACTTGAAAATTAATTACCAATATATCGATAGCGGCTATTAAATGTTTAAAATATCGATATAGGTCAGGAATTGGTATAATACACTTAGTTCTGCATTCCTTCCTACAGAACACCTATTTCATAATAGATTTATTCGACAGAAGCAACGAAATGAGGTTTGAGCGACGATTTTATTACATTTTTCTTAGAGGTAATCGATGTAAAGGCCTATAAAATGTTTTACTACCACATTTTTCCTCGCTCAATAATGATAACAAATTAATATATCTGCCTCATCATTTTATGTTGAAATTTTTACATATATGTGAAAATTAAGTAAGTTTTTGTTTTTTGCATTTCCAGTATACATAGATTTTACAAGTAAAACGAATAACTGGGGTGGATGATTGATTAGATACTGGTTCGGTTAATTGCCTCCGCCTCCTCACTGTTCCGTCGTATTTCCCGCTGAATTCCCAGTAAGGATTAAATTTTATTATCAACAAGAATTTATTATAGCTCATGCTTAACAAAACATGTTCGGTAAGAATGTTTCCGACGGGGTACCGTCCATAATTCAGGCATCCATTCTCACGTATAAGACAGATGACACGGCCTGCGGCAATAAATATTATCCAATAAAATATAAAACCTGTTTATGTTGTCCCTGACAAGATATTGCTTTTGAATGAAATGTTGTTAAAAACTTTGTAAAATCATTCTGAAGCTAAGTATAGCACGGAACAAGCAACTTTCTGATTATCATGGACAGTTCTTTCAAAACGTTTCGTGACACGCCACGCTATCTTGATTAAAACGTCATAATGGAATACTGAAATTATTGTACTGGTGCAAAACAACGCAGCGACTATTTATTATTTTCAGTTTTTTCTCATTGCTATGTGAGTATCAGGATGAAACCCTTTTCGAGCAGGAATTACAGAGCGACAATTTCACAATTTCGCAGTTTTTGGCAATATTGCAATTGTGCTCTATGCAAAGCAACACTCTAGAGAATCCAACAAACAAGTAATACCAATTCAGAGAATTGGGATGAATGCCTAACCCGCAACGGCGCTATAAGCGGTAAATATTTGTTACAGATCGGATCCAGCGGTATGAATAGTATCTGAAACTTAATCACGCATATATAGCAGTTGTTTTAATATGGTCAAATTTTGGTGACAGTTATCAAAAGTTATGGCGCCTTGGACATGTTTTGTGAAGAGTTTACCGTTTCAATATAATAATTTTCGCTGAGAAACCTGAGCGCACCACAAATCATAAGTTTCGAATGTTCGATTTCACCGAATCACTAAAATTATTTGCCCTTTCGTATCTTTAAGTCCATAGAAGGCTGATACGCAACAACTTGTTGATCCGAAGCTCTGCAGTGACTGGGAATTTTGATTTACACGCAAGATGCCTCCTCAAGGGCGTGTTTGCTAGTGAAATGGCATATAGTATATATATATATATAGTATATAATGGTATATATATAGTATAGACCCATCGGCCATGCGGGCAGTAACATCGTCTCTTATTTTCTTCGTAAAGAAATACAAAATATACTTACTTACGATCTTGCTAGACCGTTACCCATTCAAAATAAATAAAACATTTCTAAAATGTATTCTGTGCACCTTTAATTTTTGTGCTTGGTACCGTTAAAAACAAATAACACAGATTTAAGTATATGTCTAAAATACCATCATGAATACATTCCTCACTGCAATATTGCTTCTCGTTGCACTCCTTCACTCAACTAATGCATTGAGTTGTCTTCCCTGTGAAGAAGGGATATTTGACCAAGATACTGGTTTGTTCAAAATGGTGAAAAAGGCTTGTCCAAAACTCGACTGTCCTGGAGCTGAGGTGCCTGGAATATGCCCGTGAGTAGACAATGCTATTCTCTTGTTGGATTTACGGTTTTGCCAACGTTTATATTGATAGATGGTTTTTCTCTTTGTTATATGAAGCGTAGTCCTAGTGAGGGTTGTTGAGATAAATCGACTAATGTTGGCAATATAGATAAAAGTACCAATTTACCTAGTATAATTCGTTTACCGGTTTTATTTTCTAAATACTATTCCATAGTTTCAAAAATATATAACTTACAAAGTATGATTTTTACCGAGTTTTCTCTTTGACATTTTACCTAGTATATTTACTAGCTGAAATAAATAAATTTACCTAATTTCGACTAAGTACTCAGTATTAAAAAATACGTAATTTTTAGTAGCATTATGAAAACATTTGGTTTTCATTTCGTAATTTCAATCTCCAATTTATACAAATTGCACCAAATGTAGACAAACAATGGTTACCTAGTTTACCTAGTTTTTTTAAACAAAATTCTATTTAGTTTTGAAAGCGAGATTCGGTTACCTATGTAATGCTTTATCTAGTTTATAGTAAAACTTGGTATATTTTACCTAGTGGTCACAACAGTTATGGCATGTGTCACTGATGTATCCTTACGAATCTTTGCAAAATTAGTTGCGCTGACTATTTCTGTCCAGGCTTTGGCCATATCTCCTACTTACTGCAAATTTTTGTTTCCAAAATGTTGCCTTAAAAATTCCAGGTGCTGTAACAGATGTGCAAAACAAATAGGCGAGAGTTGTGGAGGGGAATGGAAGATGGAAGGAGAGTGCGAACCTGGTTTGGTATGTGCAATTCCTGAGTTACATGTTAAAGCGTTTATGCCAATGGAATTCTCAAGAGGAACGTGTCGAAAACCAGGTAATATATTTTTAAAGAAAAACTCACTCAAATAAAGGTTGGAAAGAGCAATCAAAAAGAACTAAGAAAACTACTTTCAAAAGAAGTAAATAAAATATAAAACTGACTATGATAACTTTTCTCGCGTGTGTGCTATTGGCGGCTTCAAGACCGTTTCAAGTTGTATGAGCGACTCTGTTATTTCTATTCCCAAATATTGCTTCTTGTGTGCACGCACTTCTCGTGGGTATTAGCTAGAGTTACCGATTTACCGAATTTTTCTGCATTGTGATTCGAGCTTGAAAATTAAAGTGGTCATGAAATGTTCTTTTCTAATCAAAAAGTATATTTTGAGAAGTATGAAACCATAATGGATCTCCGTCCATCTGTAGCACATAATAGAATAAAAATTGATGCCTAATTAAAATAAAAATAATTAAAAAGAAATTGCTGAAATTTTGTCCAAAAAATGCTCTAAACAGTTGTCGATTCATGCCGAATCGCAGAAATGAGAATTCAAGCCTATGGTTCGGACATGCATTCTAACCTATTTAAACATCGAATCTAAAGGAGGCATTCCAAACTTTGAAATATATATACCATTATTATTACCATACAAAACCTTTTTTTTTATGCAGTTTCTCCTGTAAATTGTGCTGAAGTTTGTGAATTTACTGATGACAAAAACAATAATGCAGTTGGAATGTCAACCTATGGTCGATCCGAATATTTCGATTACAAATCAGACGAAAACTCCCCTGACAAAGGAACATGGTTTTATTGTGACTGCGCTGACAGGGAAGCTTGGATGGTAAGTGTCAGATATATTATTTGTTAATCTGTGTATTTTGATGAGTGAGCTTTATGACAAATATTTATTAATGGGAGTTGTGTATCAGTACGTTTTAATGCTTGGAACTCCGAGGAAGCCTCAACTTTTGAGAAGAGGCAGATGCCTGTTGAAACAAAATAGTCAAAACGACTATTGCAAATATGATTCACTGATTGATAGCGTCTATGAGACGCGGTCAATCTGTGTATCATAGTCGCCCAAAATAAAATGTCCTATTGAGACATGTCACGAAGGTGTTTCAGGAGACACCAATTTGTGAAACATGAATTTCTCTTGCTCTTCCTCCTAAATTTCTGTCCTTCTGTTTACTCCTAAGCTTCATCAGCGGTCCATCATTGACTTAAGCTCTAATGATTACTTCTAATTAATAGATCGCTCAGCGTCGTTCGGCCAACATGGAATCATTTGACAGGGATTTGAAAGATTATATAAATGGCTTCGGAGTATCGACAGGCGATTACTGGATGGGTAATATTTATTGTACTTTACAACTGTTTTGTAAAATAAATATGATATTTGAAAACAAAACATATCCTGGTGAATGAACGTAATGAAATCATGTTGAAAAAATAAATGTGTGAATTTATGAATAGTTGTTAAAATATCTTAACTAATAATAAGAACATTGAAACACGAATGTTTCTTTTTTCCAACTTAAAGGCAGTTTGTCTTATTTATAATATGATATATATTTATAATGCTATTTTACTCGTATTATTGTCTTTTAGAAATCTTTCTCGAAGCGCGGTGCAAACTAGCAAAATTCCTCGTTAACAAAGTAATTTTTAGTTACGTACGCGAATAGTCAAACTCTGTTCTTAACTATAAATAAGTTTTTTTTCGTTGGCAGGTTTAAAAGCTTTAAATTATTTCACAAGCGGAGGAGACTATGAAATGAAAATCACAGTTAAACTGGATATTGGAGTAGAAATTTCAACATTTTTCAGGTTGGTCAAGTTTTAATGTAACTAAAGTTTTAAATTCAGAGGAACGAATTCACAAATCCAATCTCTCCTCAAAGCTGAGGATAAAAAAAATAGTGCACAGTATGTAGGGGATAAAAAAGTCTTTGATTACACCTAAAGTAAAATACATTAGACGGAAAAGAAAAGAATCAAGCAGGGTGATTCAATGCTTTTTTGAAACTAAAATTAACATAGCATACATTAGCTTTCAATGTCTTATTTTCAAGAACATGGTAGGAATAGAAATTCGTTTCAGTTTTTTTGTGAGGTCAAGGCGTGATATACTGTGACAAAATCACGATATAATATCATTCAATAATATTAGTTTACTTGATAAAATTAAAGTAAAATTCCGAATCGCATTTTGCCAATTGTGGGTTGTTGATGGAACGCACCTCCAAGGTGCGACTCATCAACAGCCCATACTTGGTATAACTCTCACGACCTCAAATTTTGAAGATATACAATTTCGGCATATTATGCTAGATTAATTTTCTGAGATTTTTTCAGAATTTATTCATTTGCTTACACTGTAATAAAAGTACAGTACATTTACTGATTATTTACAGTAATTGCATATTTCTAAAGTTGAAAAAACGGCATGTTGATGTGATTATGCCAATTATGGGCTGTTGATGGTCCGCACCTTCGTGGTGCACAGTGTAATAAAATACAGCATGATAACCATGAGTAATTTTTTTTTTCAGCGAATTTTCCGTCGGAGATGAAAAGGAAGACTTCAAACTACACGTGAAAGGAGGACACACCGATGCAAGCAAAAAATTTGCTGCAATGCACGATGGAATGAAATTTTCAGCTCGAGACAGTGATAACGACAAATGGGTTAGAGGAAATTGCGCCGAACAATACAGTGGTGGCTGGTGGTTCAATCGCTGCACAGATTACAACTTGAATGGAGTTTTATACAGTTCTTCCGGGTTTCCTATTTCGAGTCGGGAATCTATGCCTGAGGATGGCCCAGATCGCGTATCTTGGGGTCCTTGTTTTCATGACGGGAATATCGTAGAAACAGAAATTGCAATTCGTCCTAGTCCAATTCTTTATTACACGAGATAAATTTGTTACCCTTCTTTTTCAAAGATAGCAATAGCCAAGCAAATTTGTAATGTACTATAATCAATATTAAATTTAAAAACAGCGCTTAAATGAATTTATAACTAGTTAGCGATTTAAAATTAATCTATATTATTTTTTTCATGTATGTATATACCTTAAATTTTAACAGAATGTGAATTTTTTGATTGATAATAAACACTTATGGCAAATATTACAACACGTTCTTAATCGGAAGCATGCTCGAGTAAGGTTGGAAGTAGGGGTGGGAAAACCCGAATCATTTGCAATAGGAATTTGATTAGAATAATTTTTTCGAGTAGGATCGAATCACGAATTCGATGTAAAAACAAATATCCCATTTTTACAGTTACAACTGGTCTTCATTGTGAAAATCAAAAAATTAATACTCTATAGTGTATATTCGATTTACCCTAGCATGTCTAAAAACAACAATTTTCATATTTTGATGATAAAATACCATCGACTTTGGTGAAATTTGACCAAAATCGGATGCGTTTTGTCGTTAAAAATGAATATTCTAGTCCATTTAGTAAGCATTTGTTCCTATGAAAGTTTCACGTTTGATTTGAATATATTCAGCTCGAATCGATTCGAATTGCCCAGTCCTAGTCGTAGGCAGTCAACCGAAGACTATTGTGGCAATGGCCAACATCAAAAAGGAACATTTAGTTAGGAATTGGAAGTCCCAATTGATCTGTTTGTTGAGTAAGGTATTAAAAAAAAATTTTAAGTAAATATTGCAAAATCAATTCCGAATTCATAGACACGATTCATTTTGCAAATCATCCCAAAGTTAGTGGTTGATACATACTTGCCTGGTTAAACGCAAAGCAACCTAGCTATGAAAATTCTCTCACGACATGTTTTGTCGAGTGTAAGCCACTAATGAATCGCGCCGCTGAGGAATCAATTGGCGAAGCGTTCCGTGGTGTACACATTTTCATGCTAGCTATGAAAATTCTCTCACAACATGGTTTGTCGAGTGTAAGCCACTGATGGATCGCGCCGCTGAAGAATTCTGGTTATCGAACATTATCAATAAGTGGAACTCAAATACATACATACATTTAGATTGAAAATCCATGATAATTCATGTCAACCCTTCAGCTCACGGTGTAATAATTTCACTGAAACAAAAAATCCAACACTGTTGAAACTATTACTGATCCTAATGACAGCATAGTTACCTGTGCCGAGTATAATATTTTACCTAAATTTTCCCTCAGCTTACTACCAAATAATGGTAACACAAAAACTTCTGCATAAAAAATACACAATCTTAAAATATGTTGAAATTTATTTGGTAAAATGCAATAAGTTATAGACATGACTAAAAGCTATCAATCCTGAGAACTTTTCTTATACAATGCCATGCAATGGATTTGTACCGCAAATAGTAAAGAAGTGGTGAATGATTGGCGATAGTTGTGGTAGATTGACGTACATTGGCCGAGAAAATATCACACAATAGGGATAAATATTAAGAATAAGTTCCGGGTTATACCGAGCGCAGTAGAAAATATTCGATTAAACTCATGCAGCGATTCGAAATGAACAGAATCAAAAAAGTGCATATTTTCAGAATAAGCAATATATGCCCAATTATCTCACCAAGTCTTTGTTTGTCTACTACAAGATTCGGATTCGAACCGGTTTAAATTTCGTAACAAAGACCAAAAAATGTGAAACACGGCAAACTGGCGATATATAAAAAAATTTGCTAGTCACAAAGTCTGGACTGGTACAATGACATCTACTCTGCTACCCATTCATGGGTTCTAATACAGGAAAATATGACCAATGGGCAATATGTCAGCATGTATCACATGGTAAAAGATAAAAATATCTCTATTTGAAAGTTTGGCAGCAACCAAACTGTAGAAAAAGGTTCGAATCATCAATGGAATAGCGGTGTTGGCAGTTTTGAAGCTTTTTTAGTTATCCGAAGAAAATTACATGAATATTTCAGACACCCGAAAAACTAGGTAGTTCATAGTTTGAGCGGTTTAACATGACCTGCTTGCAAAAAGTTATTTAATTTCACAATACGAGAAACTTGGCATCATCAACATCCTCTTTTTCGCTGAATTAGTGACGGAAGGGTTAGCACTTTCAAGATTCTGCATAGAGAAAATAATTTGCACAATAAATGAGAAAAACAATTGTTTTGGCAATTCCCCGCCGTACTTTATATTACGGCTGACACACAGAATGCAAAAACACTACTTAACTAAAAACCGCGAACGAAGTAGAATTAAAACTAGCTTCTTATGGGCTGACCTTTTCTTTCAAATAGAGGTACTGCATACTAAATCTAACTCAGTAAAACCAATTACAAAAAAAAAATATTATTAAGTTTTGAAATTCTGGCCTTACTGGAGCTTTTCAAAATTGAAAATATTTCATGAACACCGCGACAATGCTGCAAACTACTGGCTATGATTCAGAGAGTTTGTATAAAGAGAGGTCTCAATAAGTTAGGTGCCATATTCGATCATTTTGAAAATTTATACCCTTTTTGATAATTTTTAACTTCCAAAAAAAATTGGAAAATAACAGGCCGAACAAATTATTCAAGAGCTCGCAAAAATCCAAAATCGGTTCTGAAATGCAAATCAAATAAATTTAGGCTACTTTTCAAATG
>OZ023148.1:14695151-14730712 GCA_963675895.2 Styela plicata
AGCACTTTAAAAACCATTCTGCAATATTTTCCTTGGGCGAGGAAAATTGATCACATTATGCTTAACTGCTGGTAATGAGTTCACTAAATTTGCTCAAAATATTTCGAGACTAACAAACTTCAATTAAACAAAAAGCCAATAGCCATTATTGCACAATACTATACGATCAACTGTCACATGTAAACCATTCGCACCCAGATAGAATCTTTTTCCTATACGATAATCCAAAAACCTTCACCCGATTCGGAACTGGTATCTGCACGAGAGGTTGTGATTCGCCATATGGTTAAGCTGTATTCTCGGCTTTCTTCTCCCGCAGGATAAAAATGATATCCTATTCGGATAATTCCGAACCCCGCTCTTGCAGCGCGAAAAATACACAAAATGTATAATTAGATTCGTGTTTAACACGACGTCAGGCTTGATAAAACTTAATGCATTGAAAATTGAGTTTTTCCGAACGAAGAGAAAAATTTTTTATTTTTTATTTACGTTCACTCTAAGCAAGCTCGGGAGCAGCCCCCTAAGGGAACCAACTAACAGCCGCTCAATAGCAAAGAGCTACTAAAAATGTAGTACCAGCAACTGCACTCAAAACGGAAATCATCCCAAACAAAACCGAACCATCATGGTAATGTGCAGCGAGTGGTCCGACCTGGGCGATGGCAACCACTTCTAAGCTTCCTTTTAGTCGCCTCTTACGACACGCAGAAAATACGTTAGGACTATTCTAAAGCCCGTGCCTACATAATATTTGCATAAATATTAAAATAAATATGTCATAAATATATTTCAGCTATCCATTCAAACAACTTTAAACGAGTAACAGTCAGTAAACTTTTGTGTATACGCGCGTTTTTATTAAGCGTGAGGTCACAGCTGGATCGCTTCGCCGAGAACGCGGTCTATCTGTGGCTCATGTTTGACAAAAATAAAGTTCTGGTATGCTTGACAAACGAGCAAATTAAGCAATATCTTAAACTAAATAGAAAATGAAAAGTGTTGTTATTAGAAATAGCGTTGGACATAACAGAAACATTAGCAATCCGACACTATCGATGAATATAATGATGACGCCGATGGTGCAATCTATCTATGACTCATTCTTGACAAAATTTTCTGATCGGGTGTAATATTATAACAATATAACAATTATCAACAAGCGTGCGGAGGAAAGTATAAACCAACGTCAAAATAAAAATCAATTTTAAATTACGTTCATGACTAATATTTCATATAGATATAAAAGCATCGATATACTTTCAAACATAATCTTTCAGCAACAACAATTAAATTTTGACCGTAAAAAATATTAGCTGATTACATAGACGAGTCGCCATAAATTTTTGTCAAAGCATATTTTGTTAAGTATGAGTCACAGATGGGCCTCTACGATCAGGCTCATGCGCACAGGGACTCATGCTTGTCAAAATAACATTTCAGATTGGAATTCACAAAACTATGGCTAAAAATTGCACTATAAGATAGCTTGGAAATAAAAAGATAGAATAACATAACAATAAAACACTATCGATATACACATACAATAACATTTTTAGATACAATAACATAAGTAGATTTATATTATATAATATAGGCAATATTATGGAACTATATGGTTGTAAAGTTTTTTGTGAAAATTGTGAAAATTTTGATGTGCAATGAAATAAATATAAAATGACCGTCTACCGGAAAAATATTTAAAAAGTATACAGCAAAGATAAAAGATGTTCGGTATATAACACTTAGCGAGACAGGAAGATACAAAGAAAATACAACAAACAAAATGCAAATCATTACACATTTATAAATATCAATTATATATAATATTATATATATATATATCAATTATATATATATTATTCATATTCTCATATTTATACATACACAAGATAAACAAGCGATCTAGATGAAAAAAGGAGATGCTATATGTAAATAATTATCGTGTGCAATTTACGTGTTTTTTTAAGTCGTATATGATTGGCTGCGTTGCAGTATTGTAGCAATATCACCTGAATAGGAAATAGTTTGTGTCGATATATTTCCGAGTGTGATTTTTCAATCTTAAGTGTAAGTAATTAAATAACATTCGGCAAATATTTCTTCGATATTATGATAACCACGACAATATTTTAAATAGATATTTTTCGTACAGCCTCAGGAGAATTCATACGTCAATAAAAGTTTTCCGGGCAAGGGTGCATATTTTTTTGAATCATGCATCACAAATGGGCCATTCCTGACAAATTATGTTCTGACAGAATTGTTTTATAACAGGAGTTGCCGTTTTTAATTTTATGTAGCTCTTTGCCACGTTTTTTAGGCTTCTAAACCCTGAATAAAAAATAAAATTGACAGTTTTTCTAAACATGTAACAGCCTTGCCCCTCTGTGCTCTTCTTGCATATCTGACCGTTTATCCAAAAAACACTTACATGCGGCAAAACATACAAAGCCTATAATAGCAATAATTAAAACAACTGCCATTTCAACTAAGACTCGGGTCAAAGATTTTTCAGATGTAGGAATATCGTCCATTTTTACCGAGGTTGTATTACCAAATTCTTGTTTTGTTCCAGAGGTCTCGGTCGCAGGCAGACTTTCAGCCTGAGGTAAACTTGTCGTGTTTGTGAGGGCTATAAACACAGGACTTGCTGAATTAGTTGCATCTGTTCGGAGACTACTTGTTTCATCTTGCTTCGGAGTTGAGTGGCTATACACCGCATCGGTAGTCGGAGCTTTACTTGTTGCGTCGTCGTTGCAATTACTGTGAGGAATAGGAATTGTCTGCTTTAATAATTCTCGCACAGCGAGTTATGTAAATTGGAAGTTGAAAGTGAGTGCCGTAACGCTCTAAATGCAGATTAGAGTGCGTATTTAATTAAATGGAGAAGTACAAATTTGGTGGTTCACTAAACGTATCTTTAGTAAATGCGCTTGTCTGCAGCTGAAATGACATATTTATTTGAAATATGCAAGATCGGAACGGGCAACATTGATAGTGCAAGCGAGGTTATAAATTAAATGTGCAGGTGCTATTTTGGAACCAACAACATTTACATAAATGTGATATTGCATATTTAGCAAATGTTCGATGCTCCCTTGGCACGTAAATATTATTTAAGCATTTGGCGCCCAGCGTATAAACGCAGATTCAAATTAAATGTACAGGCGCTATATTGGCATCAAATGTGTCATCATAAAAGTGACACTGCATATTCATGAAATGTCCAGAAATATGGGGGTAAACACAGGTGTTCTGCGTACAAAAAAAATTACGTTTGGCGCCCCATAAATTTGCTGCCATGATATGTTGAGCTTTTACACTGTGGCTATATTACATCATTTGCTAATACTCAACCAAGCCTCATGCGCTGTTGCAATTTTTCTAACTTAAGTGATTATGTCATTTTTTGTTTTGGTTTCAACGAATTCCAGTCCCCACTTTCGCACCCAACAACCAGCACCAACAGGAACTATTGAAAACAACCTATTACGAAACTTATTCAAAGAACTGAACACCAACCTTCTTGGCGTATCGCATGCCCATAACATAATATTCGGTTCGCAACTTGTCAGGTATCCTGTGCACAAAGAACAACGTTTTTTTGGGTTGATTCCAATAATAACCAGCGTCGCATTCGAAACATCCAAATTCACCCGTTTTTTGCACATGCATCTTTTAGGCCCTGCAAAAAAGTCACAAAGTCCACCAGCCTGTAACAAAAACAGAAATAGTTATCATGGATGGAAACCCTGTATTTAGCCAGGGTCGTACAAATTGTTGAATAACAAAATCGAAACGCCAAATTTTTTATAATCGAATATTCGAATCAAAAGTACTATAAGTGGAACAAACGCAGACATTTTCTTATCAAATTGATCAACAGAAATCAATATTGCTATAAACAAACTGCACAAATCATATGACGACCTTTCAAGAGCGTCATTTCGAAGGTCGCCCCCCTATGTCTATATCCACCTATTGTTATGTACCAAATGTACAAGTATTTCAGTACCAAGCCACAGCCATTCTTTCCACAGCCCATAAGGTCCCGACCCATGTAATTAAATTTGACAAATGCAATTTAACTTCAGGTCTACCAGCCAGATGTTGTAGAGAATATAAATCCTTTCTTATTGGTTAATTATTAGTAAATACACCCTCACACAGTTCAACTCCCCAGCTCTCCTTTGCGGCGCTACTAACTATCCCCCCTCCAGCCCCCCACCACTCTTCCCATTCCGTCCCAATTTAATCCCCACCACCCCCTAAACCTGCGGAAACACCATAGTATGCTAAAATACACCGTACCCAGGCACCCGTACGCCAAGTCGTTCACCGCGTATACCAATTTCGAGAATTGAAGAGTTCCGAATAATAAATTAAATACTCACTAGCAAGACATTTGTTGACCTGTCAAGTTCGTTAATAACAATCGTTACTATGATATTCTTAATCCAGAATAAGTGGCTCGGCAAAAACACTATAACACTAGCTGAGCGGAATTTTACATGTAAATTTTATTGTAATCCCTCCATCATATAATCTCTATTGCCTGATACATGAATGGAGTTGGAGAATCAGAATAATTTAGCGTTTTTCCCTTAGGAAATTATACTGGAAACTTTAGACACTTTCCAACTAGCTGGTTTTGGACGGGCAAACCGTTCAGTAACTTTATTCTCATTTTACCCGGTGTCGGTCAGGAGATCGATTTCCTGGTCCAACTTAGTTTTTCTTGAGTTACTATATTAATGACCAATGCCTGTGTGTAATTTGATTATGGTGGATTTGATTAGTATTTGCGCCTGACGATACAACCTATATAATACTTTGTCCTCAAGAAATACTCCGGAACTACGTCTATGGACTCTATCGGCAAAGTCCGCTTGAGTTGCGGGCCGCAGAATGAGGGAACTGGGGTAATATCGAATTCCGCATGATTCCCAGCATAGACAGATTCATGTTGAATTATCTCTATCACCATGATACATCGATCTTTAAGGAAATCAAGAAGCTAAATGGAGAGAAAATTTTCATTTTTATACTAAAAACCGACAAACTCTATAATCGCTTTGGTCAGAATTTGACCAACATCGATTGTATTTTGATCGTGTTTAAACTGAAAATATATTCGCCTCTTGGACTGGCGTGTGTAATGGAAACAATACATCGCGTTCGTTAACGTCTTTTTCAAGCAACTATAAGTAGAATCCATAAATATGTTTAGACGAATTTATACTAAGGCCTACTACTATTCAGGCATGAGGTTTTTATAACGTTGATATATTTTTAAATCCTTTATAGTTAATTTAGCCACGCCCCGCCTAAAAAATCATTAGAGCGTTTGGCAAATGTCCAGTTTGCACTTGGGTAACTAGCCATGTGGCCCCTGGTGGTTGTGATTTTTTTGACACTGGTAGTGATGCATCAATCTTGAGAACTATTCAAAAACTTACTTCAAAAATTTTAAGTTTTGGGATCTGCATGGTATAAGCTCAAGTATAGTTTCCGACATGCACTATTATTAATCACCCAGCGAAGTCCCTACAAGCTTTCAAGTACGGCAAATAGCAGTATATCTCTAAAAATGAAACAAAAAGCCTTAGGCACCTTGCCCGCGAAACGTTAAATATCTAACCCATAAATCATCTCGCGTGGGACAGTGCGCAGCGCGAAAGAAAAATTTATTAAAGCTGGTTACATGTAATTTTAAATCATCTTATGTGTAATGCCTGACTACAGGGTAACGGTGTCTCTTCTTCTCCGATGAAAGAAAACTAGCAGTCCCGTATACTCGTCTAAACTATTATTAACTGAGCTATAATATACTAAGAGAAATGCGTTAAGCCATTTGCATTTGTCCTTGCATCTAAGTCTAAAATTATGGACCATCATTACTTATTAAACTGTGCTGCGTCATTTTTATTTCATGGATTTATACTAGCAATATAAAAAACAACCGTTGGTGGACACAGTTATAATACGGTCTTCTAGTCGTGTGTAGAATACAAGCCAAACTACCATCTAACAAGTAAAAAGAGAAAAATTCTTTGGGCACGATATCACAATCAAGAGAAGACTAGAAATAGATCATGGACAAGAGTCAGTTAACCATTATAAGAAATATAGGTAGATACTCGTTGGGATCTAAGACACCTAGTGCTTTTGCCCTGAGTCTAGATGCCCGCATTGACGCGTTACTTTCCGTAGTTACTTTAGTGTCGGTTTGGTTTCTAAAAGAACAACACGCTCCAATTGACCCGAGCGTTTTTTTTTTATTATTTCCAAGTTTCAACCTATAAAATTCAGCCTAAAATTTTTTTTCAGGAATTCGAAAATAGCATTTTGCGAGGAAGCTTTGAAAGGCGTTTCTGTGTGTGTTGGGTCATAGACCAACGACTCAGTAAAGAAGTTTTGTTCTGCAACAGATTCTTGATTTTATACCTTTGTTTTTTACGCACAAGGCAGCTGCAAATTGCGCCTACGTTGTGGTCAGTTTGAAAGTTGTTTCAATACTATCGATTCGTGCACGAAACACAAGAATATTCAGTGCAGTCGTTAGCTAAATGTGATAAGAGGGCTTGAAATTCGTTTTATTTTTGTGCTATTTTGAAAATGAAATATCGGTTTTGAATCATAGTTATTGTACTGTAATTGGGACGTCCTATAGTGTAGTACCAGTGAACGTTCTAAAAACAGTAACATTTTAATTACAGTTAACAAGATTGATTGCGCCGTGTAGGATTTGTAGCGTCTTTGACTAGGATCTACTCTGCTCAGCTTTGTTTGAGTTGTTGATTTGAGCTTAATCGGACAATTCGCTAGTCTTGTCCTCATGTTATATTTACGATTGGTTTCCGTTGGGTATAACTTCAATAATGCATGTAAACCCATATAAATCTGTGATCAAGTGTGATCTTGACGTGGAATGGCAGACCACTGTACGATTCACCTTAAAGGGGAGGAACCTTGTTTTTAGACGGCACCCCACATCCAGCGAATAATCATATATGTAGTTTGGCTCACTACGAGTATTTCATAGTCGGTATCATGCTCCATGGTCCTACAGATAATGTATTCCAAATACCCCTTAGATAACCTGTAGAAAAGATGTTTGGCGAAAGGGCGATGGGGGTAGTTTATTCTGATACATGATGAATCGACTAAAAATTTCTATCTACTATAATGCAGTTCATTATGCCAGCATTCTTCTGGGCTAGAGAGCCCACTAGACACTATCATTGGGTAGATTCTAAGAAACAGTTTAAGAGATGGCACTTCTTTATACTAGATTTGACAAAGTCCGGAAGATGCATGAATTAAAAAATAATCACAAAGACATCATCCAATACCTTGTTTGTTTGTTGTTCATGCATTTTTAGCCCCTGTACTATACTCATTGGTTGAGAATTCCCCGCCCGCGTAGTAGGATACGGTTAACACGTATTACAGATTTGACATCGTCCTCGGTGAATGAATATCCTCAAATCAATATCTAATATATAAACCACCACATGCACGTCCAGTCTAGCCACATGCAATCGGCCCATTACCATAACTATGCAAATGTGATCAAGATTAAGAGGGTAATGCGACCTATGGGGCTCTTTTACGTGCTGTGTATTCGACACCAGTATCGGATGAGTTGAGAATGAACGCACACTATAATTCCAAAATAGAGATACACTGTGTACGTGTTCCATGCCTTTGGGCGCACATGTATAATATCATTGAGATAGATCATAGCAAAGAGTGTACAAGATGGGCTTTACTGATGATGATGTTTGGCACAGTGCCTAGGATGAATCTCATCTTCAACATCTAAGCATTATAAGACTCTATACCTTACTCTGTTCCCATATCATGGGTCCTCACAATAAATCATTAGGATAGAGTCAAAACGATGGTTTTGAAATGGGATTTGTACCCTGCCAAGTCCGCACAGTAGTGAGTTGACTACACCCAAAAGCTACTTTTCACGAGAGCGTAGTTTATGCACTATTCTGTTCACACACGTATGGACCCATACCCAATCTCATCAATTAGATCAAAAAGCGATAACAGATGGGTCTTTGACACTGATTTGGCAAAGCCCTGCAGAATCACACCAAACCACACAACTAACAAATCAAGACACCCCATACCTTGCACATGTCCCCTGTTAATGGGCCCCCCATCCATATACCATTGGTAACTGGAAAAAGAATATAAAGATCGAACTATTCAATACTGAATTTTTGACAAGGTCCGAAGCTGAATGAACAATGCACCAAATTCATTTTCTGTCCCATGCCATAATGACCCATACATAATATCATTGGACAGATCAAAAAAGAGTGTTACCAGAAAAAGCTATGAAGCCATGAATACACCAGAGTCCCCATGGCGTAAATCTGAGTGCTATTCTTCGGAAAAACGCGGTATTATGCCATGGCCTGATTTAAAATATCTTGAAAGGTTAAAATTTGATTATTTTGCATAACTTTGGTTTGTCAAGCCAGACAATATCGGTCCAGAAAGCCTGTGTGTGCTGTGAGATATCATCTTAGCAAATATATTTTAAACATATGCAGGTAAACCAATCATATATCGTCGTTGGCTAATACCCATCCGGCGAGTGACCCACCGACTTTAATAGGGTTTATTTTTTTACACCTGGAAATCTACCCCACCCAGGAACCGACCATTTCAAGCTCACCCACGAACAAACCAAGCTAAACAGCTCATCGTAATTTCGCTTACGTTTACGAGAATATCCCCTGTGCCGAACTAAGATTCCAACCTGTTACCTAACCCCTTCACAGGATACACTCTTCCCGAAGTAATATGCCAATCGAAAGTATTTTTCCTTTTTTTTCTTAGGAAATTTACCGGCAAGGCGGATGCAGCCTATAAAGATAACCGCTACGTCCACTAGAGCTCTACCTTTTACCACCCAACGGTGAGAACTGCGAAGACTGTTTCTTAATAGCAAACTATTAAAAAAAATTACTAATTCAACCCATTACACCTGATATAACGTACCGTGCTCTTTCGCTAACAGTACCCAGTTTAGCATTTTAAACAACTAACCCCCCCCCCAACCCATCATGCTCCAAGATTATAAATCAAGTTTTTTATTTATACTTAACTCAATACTAACTTTGCTTATAGGTGCAATAATGTCAGAATGTGTAATCCGCCCAGTCGATTACACCCAATGCAACACCGCCTCAATGTGCCGTCATCGTAGACCACGCCCCCGAGTTGGCCCGCGCCTTTGGCATCTTACACTTAACCACCTAAAGTCGCGCGATCCTGGCGTGGGATGAAGTCGTGTAGATCATGGCGTGGTTCCCAATGATAATTAATAACTTTGTGAGAACGTTTTGACAGTTAGTAATACTGGACAATATTAAGATTATCCTCATCTTTTTATGTTATTGCCAAACCCGTCCCAAACCAGAGATGTTATATTTGGCCCGCCTGAAATCATGTTTTTTTAAAAATTTAATCTTCCCTCTGACGAAAACAAGCTTCTACCTCAAATATTCGAAAGGTTATTGTATCATTATTGGGAGTTGCGCAATTTATTAGACTAAATTGGTTTGTTTTGCTGGTGATAATTGAATGTGAAGGAAATACTTGTTTATGATATTGTTATACCATGATGCACATCAACCAGAAACCCCATCAAACCCCAAATACAAACACAGCCCCACCTGCGCCCCGCAACTAACGCGCGCACGGTATCAATAAAACTGAGGATCGGGACACTACCTTGTGCCGACACACTACCCCCCATGACCGGTGTGACGGTGAAAGCAACCAACTACCGACGCACAAAAGAACCGCACTGCCCACTCAAACACTGACATCAACAAAAGTGTCCCCCACACCCACGAACTCCTTAAACCAAACTACCCCTCATTAGGTTCCGATAAAGAAAAAACCATTATAAAACTCCACTGCTATTGACAGTTGTCCCAACTCATGGCAACCCGCCGACACAATCTAGACCCGAAAACATTATAGATTCGTCCCATTTCTTATTATCTAAAGATAAACTGACCAAACATAGACCCGAGCCTTGAAACAGCACTACGCCACATTGATTAGTGGTGCAATTAATCGATAGAACATCATTTCCTATAGACATTCCGCCAATCGCACATTTCTAGCTTATAAATCTGCTAAAAAGAGTTTCGCCAATAAGGAAAATAGAAAAAATTTTTGGATTTCCTACATTTATAAAGCAAACCTTTAAACAACCATTCCTAAGTCCTGCAATATTTCCCCTTGGGGCGAGGAAAATTAACTTCTACATTATGCCCCTAACCTGCTGGTATATAATGAGTTCACTAAAAATTGCCTCAAAATATTTCGAGAAACATAGTTCAAACACTAACAAAACATCAATATAAAACAAAAAGCCAATAGCCATTATTTTGCACAATACTATTCGATCCAACGGACCACATGTAGAACACATTATTCCGCAACTGATAGAATCCTTGCCCAAAATCTTTTCCTATAACGATAATCACAAAAAACCGTCAGCCCCGAATTATCGGAACTGGTATCTGGCCCGAGAGGTTGTGAGTTCGCCATATGGGTTTAAAGTTTATTCTCGGCTTTACTTCTTCCCGCAGGAATAAAAATGAATATTCTATTCGGACATCGTCCGAACCCCGGCTAATTGGCAGCGCGGGAAATGAAAAATACACTAAAATATATAATTTAGATTCGTATGTTTAACACGACGTCAGGCTTGATAAAAACTTAATGCATTTAAAAAATTGAGTATTTTCCAAAAACGAAAGAGCAAAATTTGTTTATTTTTTAAATTTAACATTCACTCTAAGCAAGCTCGGAGCAGCCAACAAAGGAACCAACTAACAGCCACTCAATAGCAAAGAGCTACTAAAAATGTAGTACCACATGTCGCCGAGACGCGGTCTATCTGTGGCTCATGTTTGACAAAATAAAGTTCTCGTATGCTTGACAAACGAGCACATTCAGCAATATCTTAAACTAATAAAAATGAAAAGTTGTTTATTAGAAATAGCGTTGGACATAACAGAAACATTAGCAATCCGACACTATCGATGAAATAATGATGACGCCGATGGTGCAATCTATCTATGACTCATTCTTGACAAAATTTTCTGATCGGGTAATATTATAACAATATAACAATTATCAACAAGCGTGCGGAGGAAAGTATAAATCAACGTCAAATAAAAAATCAATTTTAAATTACGTTCATGACTAATATTTCATATAGATATAAAAGCATCGATATACTTTCAAACATAATCTTTCAGCAACAACATCAAATTTTGATCGTAAAAATTATTAGCTGATTACATAGACGAGTCGCCATAAATTTTTGTCAAAGCATATTTTGTTAAGTATGAGTCACAGATGGCCTCTACGATCAGGCTCATGTGCACAGGGACTCATGCTTGTCAAAATAACATTTCTGATTGGAATTCACTCAAAAACTATGCTAAACATTGCACTATAAGATAGCTTGGAAATAAAAAGATAGAATAACAGAACAATAAAACACTATCGATATACACATACAATAACATTTTAGATACTATAACATAAGTAGATTTTTTATATATATAATATAAAGCAATATTATGGAACTATATGGTTGTAAAGTTTTTTGTGAAAATTTTGAAAATTTTGATGTGCAATGAAATAAATATTAATAAATATATTATTCATATTCTCATATTTATACATACGCAAGATAAACAAGCGATCTAGATGAAAAAGGGAGATGCTATATTAAATAATTATCGTGTGCAATTTACGTGTTATTTAAGTCGTATATGATTGGCTGCGTTGCAGTATTGTAGCAATACCACCTGAATAGGAAATAGTTTGTGTCGATATTTTTCCGAGTATGATTTTTTCAATCTTAAGTGTAAGTAATTAAATAACATTCGGCAAATATTTCTTCGATATTATGATAACCACGACAATATTTTAAATAGATATTTTTCGTACAGCCTCAGGGAGATTCATACGTCAATAAAAGTTTTCCGGGCAAGGGTGCATATTTTTTGAATCATGCATCACAAATCGGCCATTCCTGACAAATTATGTTCTGACAGAATTGTTTATAACAGGGAGTTTTTAATTTTTTGTAGCTTTTTGCCACGTTTTTAGCTTCTAAACCTGAATGAAAAATAAAATTGACAGGTTTTCTAAACGTTTAACAGCCTTTCTCCTCTGTGCTCTTCTTGCATATCGGACCGTTTATCCAAAAAACACTTACATACGGCAAAACATACAAAGCCTATAATAGCAATAATTAAAACAACTGCCATTCCAACTAAGACTCGGGTCAAAGATTTTTCAGATGTAGGAATATCGTCCATTTTTACCGAGGTTGTATTACCAAATTCTTGTTTTGTTCCAGAGGTCTCGGTCGCAGGCAGACTTTCAGCCTGAGGTAAACTTGTCGTGTTTGTGAGGGCTATAAACACAGGACTTGCTGAATTAGTTGCATCTGTTCGGAGACTACTTGTTTCATCTCTTGCTTCGGAGTTGAGTGGTTATACACCGCGTCGGTGGTCAGAGCTTTACTCGTTGCACCGCCGTTGCATTTACTGTGAGGAATAGGAATTGTCTGCTTTAATACTACGCTATGCGTTAAATGTCTCTGCCTTTTTTGCGGTGAAATTATTTTTTTTTTATAATTCTCGCACAGCGAGTTATGTAAATTGGAAGTTGAAAGTGACTGCCATAACGCTCTAAATGCAGATTAGAGTGCGTATTCAATTAAATGGAGAAGTACAAATTTGGTGGTTCACTAAACGTATCTTTAGTAAATGCGCTTGTCTGCAGCTGAAATGACATATTTATTTGGAATATGCAAGATCGGAACGGGCAACATTGATAGTGCAAGCGAGGTTACAAATTAAATGTGCAGGTGCTATTTTGGAACCAACAACATTTACATAAATGTGATATTGCATATTAGCAAATGTTCGATGCTCCCTTGGCACGTAAATATTATTTAAGCATTTGGCGCCCAGCGTATAAACGCAGATTCAAATTAAATGTACAGGCGCTATATTGGCATCAAATGTGTCATCATAAAAGTGACACTGCATATTCATGAAATGTCCAGAAATTACGTTTGGCGCCCCATAAATTTGCTGCCATGATATGTTGAGCTTTTACACTGTGGCTATATTACATCATTTGCTAATACTCAACCAAGCCTCATGCGCTGTTGCAATTTTTCTAACTTAAGTGATTATGTCATTTTTTGTTTGGTTTCAACGAATTCCAGTCCCACTTTCGCAACCAACAACCAGCATCAACAGTGAGCTATTTAAAAAACAAGCTATTACGAAACTTATTCAAAGAACTGAACACCAACATTCTTGGCGTATCGCATGCCCATAAACTTAATATTCGGTTCGCAACTAGTTAGGCGCCTGTGCACAAAGAACAACGCTTTTTGTTTTGTTTCCAATAATAACCAGCGTCGCATTCGAAACATCCAAATTCCCCGTTTTTGATCATGAATCTTTTAGGCACTGCATAATAGTCACATAAGTCACCAGCCTGTAACAATAAGAAAGATTTAGTTCATGGTTGGTAAAAATGTTTTTGACTGGGAGTCAAATTGTTGAATTCAAAATCGAAACGAATAATTTTATGAATCGAATATTCGAATCAAAAGTACTATAATGAACAAACGAAGACATTTTCTTATAAAATTGTCAAAGATATCAATATTGATATATACTTTCTGAAAATGATTATGACGTCATTTCAAGAGCGTCATTTCGAAGTCGACAAAAATGTATTTTATCATTTGTTTGTCAATTTGTAAATTTTTCATAAAAGAATATTGAATTTATTTCAAAAGCAACTAGTACAAAATGTATTTATATTGAAATGATTTTACTTAGTCTACCAGCAGATTGTTGAGAGAAATACTTTCTTTTGGTTATTTATTAGTATTTAATAACTAAATCTGTTCATCTAAAAAGCTCTCATTTGCGAGATTATAAATTCACCACAGAATGAAAAAATAATATCTTACCTTAATACCATTTTCCAACTCACAATATCCTGCGAAAAAACTCAGTGCTAAAATTACAGTACAAGGATACAGTACGCATAGTCGTTCACCGAGTATACCAATTCGAAATTGAAGAGTCCGATAATATTTAAATATCAATAGCAAGACTTTTGTTGACCGTCAGTTCGTTAAACAATAGTTACTTGATATTAATACTGAATAAGTGGCTCGGAAAACAAATAAACTAGTGAGCGGAATTTTACATGTAAATTTATTGTAATCTTCCATCATATATCTCTATTGCCTGATACATGAAGGAGTGAGAACAGAATTTTGCGTTTTTCTTAGGAAATATACTGGAAACTTTTGAAACTTTCCAACTGCTGTTTTGGACGGGCAACGTTCAGTAACTTATTCCATTTTACCCGTGTCGGTCAGGGATCGATTCCTGGTCCAACTTAGTTTTTGATATATATTAATGACCTGCCTGATAATTTGATATGTGATTTGATAATTTGCGCTGACGATACAACTATATATTCTTGTCTCAACGAAATATCCGGAACTACGTCTAGCTCTGGCAAAGTCGCTTGAGTGCGGCCGCAGTTAGGGCTGGGTAATTCGATTCGATGATTCAGCACAGATTATTTGAATCTACCTTGAATCGATTTTTAGGAAATGGAGCTAAATGGAGAGAAAATTTTCATTTTTAACGACAATATACAATCGATTTGGTCAAATTGACCAAAATCGATTGTATTTTGTCGTTAAAATGAAAATATTCCGCTCTTGGAATGGGTGTAATTGGAAATACATCGCTTTAAGTCTTTTTAAGCAAATATTAGTAATCCATAAATATAATTTGACGATTTTACAGGCCACTACTATTCAGCTGAGTTTTATACGTTGATATATTTTATCTTATAGTAATTTAGCCACGCCCCCAAAAAAATCATAGAGCGTTTGGCAAACCGTTGCACTTGGGTAAATAGCCTTGGCCTGGTATGATGCATCAATTTGAGAAAATTCAAAAACTTAATTCAAAAATTTAAGTTTTGGGTCTGATGTATAGTATAGTTTCCCGAATATCTATATTAATCACAGCAGTCTCAAGCTTTCAGTACGCATATCAGTATATCTATGAACAAAAGCCTGGCACCTTGCCCGAACGTAAATATCTAACCCATAATATCTTGTGGACAGTGCAGCGCGAAAAAAATTTATAAAGCTGGTTACATATAATTTTAATCATCTTATGTTTAATGCCTGACTACAGGTAACGGGTTCTTCTCTCCATAGGAAGAAAACTCAGTCGTAATCCCTCGTTCTAACTATTTAAATAACTATTAATATATAAAACCTGCGTAATCATTTTTTCCCTTACAAGTCTACCAATATGGACAGATCAATACCTTATAAACTTTGCTGGCGATTTTTTATTTCAATGTATAGCAAATAAAACACAACCCGGTGAACAGTTTAACGGTTTTTCTAGTCCGTTTAGAATAAAGACCAAACTACCATCAACAAGTGAAAAAAATTCCTTTGACAACACACATAAAAAAACAAAAAAGATATGGACAAGAGTCCCCAGTAAAAACCCTTATTAAAATTAAGGTAAGAACGTTGGGATCCTTGACACCAGTGCTTGCCGGAGTCTAATGCCACGCATAAGACGCGTCACTTCAGTAGTTTTACTATTTAGTGTCGAGTTTTGGATTTACAGACAACTACGCTCCATAGAACCCGAGCGTTTTTTATTTTTCCAAGATATTTCAACCTGAAAATTTCAGCCCCCTAAAAAATATATTATTCACAGGAATTCGAATTAAGCCATTTTGGCGAGGAAGCTTTGGGGAAAGCGTTCTGAGTAGCTGTGTTGGGTCCCATAGTCCCCCCCCAAAGACCTCAGTTAAAAATGAAGTTATTTATGGCTGCAACAGAATTCTTGGAAATAAAAACACCATTATGTATATTTAGGCACAGGCGCTGCAAATTGGCCTGTTTTATTTTGTCAGTTGAAAAAGTTAGTTTTCAATACTATCGATTCGTGCACAAACAAAGGAATAATCAGTGCACAACGCGGGGGGTTAGCTCAATGGTGAGAAGAGGGGCATTGACTTCGTATTTAATTTTTGCTATTGAAATGAAATATCGTTATTTGAATCAAGTTAATTTACTGTAATATTGGGACGTAATAGTGTAGTCCCAAAACGTACTAAAACAGTAACATTAATTACAGTTTTTAACAATTGCTTGACCTAAAGGATTGCCTCGTCTTGACTGGAACTGCCAGCTTTGTTATGAGTGTATTTGATCCTTAACGACATTCCTGTTCTTGCCTCTGTTTTATTTACGATTGGTTTTACGTTTGGAAAACATCTATAATAAAACCCATAAATTAAAATTCTTTGATCAAGTGAGATCTTGCATTGAGTGAATGGCGGAAGTCATACGATTAAATAAAGGGAGAAAGGAGCTGTTTTTTTAAGACCTACGACAATAACAAGCGAATAATCAAATTATTTTTAATTGGCTACTACAGTAATTACATAATCGGTTATCAATGCATGGCATCCGATACCATAAGTTTTCCAAATACCCTTAAAAACATAGAAAAATGTTGGCCGAAAGGCGGATCGGGAGTAAGTTTTATTCTAATAATCCCTTGATGTATCGACCCTAAAAATTTTTTTCTATAATTTCATTATGCCCCAGCATTCTGGGGAATGGCCCATACACATTATCATTGGGGTTAGATCTAAAAAACAGTTGGATGGACTTTCATCTGATTTGGACATAGTCCGGAGATGCATGAATTAAAAATAATCTCAGGACACCAAACCTTGTTTGTTTCATGCATAGCCCATTGTTATATATCATGGTGAGATCAAAACGAGTGTAAGGATAGGTTTATATACAGATTTGAATAGTCCTGGGGATGAATAACTCAAAGTATATTATATAAACACCATGCCTCGTCGATGCCAATGCACGGCACATACATAATCATTGGATAGATTAAGAGGAATGCAAATATGGGCTTTAGTGTTGATTCGACACAGTTCGGAGTTGAATGAACCAAATATAATTCCAAAATACAATACCTTGTCTGTTCCATGCATGGCACATTATATATCATTGAATAGACAAAAAGAGTGTAAAGATGGGCTTTACTGATGATTTGGCACAGTCCTAGGATGAATCATTCAAATATAATTTTAAGACTCTATACCTTATCTGTCCCATACATGGGCCTCACATATATCATTGGATAGATCAAAAAGAGGTATAGAAATTGGATTTGTAACTGAATTGGCACAGTAGTGAGTTGAATAACCCAAAAATATTTTCAAGAGACTATACCTATTCTGTCCCACGTATGACCCATACATATATCATCAGATAGATCAAAAAGAGTTTAAAGATGGGCTTTGACACTGATTTGGCAAAGCCCTGAGATAAACAAACCAAAAATAAATTCAAGACACCATACCTTGCCTGTCCCATGTATGGCCCATACATATACCATTGGTAAATGAAAAAGGAATATAAAGATCGACTTTCATACTGATTTGACACAGTCCGAAGCTGAATGAACATGCACCAAATCTTGTCTGTCCCATGCATGACCCATACATATATCATTGGACAGATCAAAAAGAGTGTAAAGAAAAGCTTTGATACTGATACACCAGTCCATGGCGTATATGTGATTTCTTCGGATTATAGCGGTATTATGCCTGGCCTGATTTAATATCTTGAAAGGTTAAATTTGATTATTGCATAACTTTGTTTGTCAGCCAGAATATCGGTCCAGAAGCCTGTGTGCTGTGAGATATCTCTTAGAAAATATATTTTAATTGCAGGTTTCCATCATATATCGTCGTTGGCTAATACATGAAGGAGTGAAAACAGAATTTTGTGTTTTTTTTTTGGAAATATACTGGAAACTTTTCAACTCCTGATACATAAAGAAAACAGCTCATCGTAATTTCATTACGTTTACGATATCTCACTGTGACGTAATAAATTCAATTCTGTTATCTAACCACTTCAAAGGAATACACTTTCTCAAGTAATTGCTTCTGAAAGTATTTTTCTTTTTTTTCTTTGAAATTTACTCTGAGCAAGGCCGGAAGCAGAGCCTATAAAGAACCAACTAAGCTACTTAATAAGATACTCAACCTTTTATCCTATATAACTCCGTGCTTTGCGATTATAAATCAGTTTTTTATTTATACTTAACTCAATAAACTATACTTGTTATTAAGGTGCGGCTTATTTCTGTTGTCTGTTGTGTTGTAAATCCGCCTCGTTTACCCTGCTCACCGCTCATGGAAGTAGTGTAATAGCCACAGTTGACCGCGCTTTGGCATATTTTCTAAATCCTAAAGTCGCGCGATCCTGGCGTGGTGAAGTCGTGTGATCATGGCGTGGTTCCCAATGATAATTATTAACTTTGTGAGAACGTTGACAGTTAGTAATACTGGACAATATTAGATATCTCATCTTTTATGTTATTGCAAAACAGTCAAACCAGATGTTATATTGGCCCGTCTGAAATCATGTTTAAAATTTAATCTTCCTCTGACGAAAATCTTCTAACTCAATTATTCGAAAGGTTTTGTTCATTATTGGTGTTGCGCATTTCTAAATTGGTTTGTTTTGCGTGGTGACCGTATGGGTAATTGAGGTGTGCTGTTCCATGTTGGTTATTCGATGTTAGGGAAATGGTTGAATTCGGTTTAGGTGACTTGTATTTGTACTATGAATCTAAAACATGTCCCTAACTGTCCAGTTACGTAGTTGCTTAATTTTTGGTCTGATGTATTCTTTTAGACAGTAGCAAAATGCTAGTGACTTTTTCACGTTTGTTTATAGCGCACGATCCCTGATTACGCTTGGCGAAACAAGAGCTGTTAGTTGTATTATCTACTACTCTTGCATTGACCGTGCGGGTTATGTCATGTATAGCTGTATTTAACCTATTTAGGGGTTATACTTGATTCTATTTCCATTAGGATATTACCACAGAGTCAGGCATGGTCTGGGCGTGTTTGGCACTTGACCGTTTGTCGCGATTTTGTGGCTGTCATGCTCGGCCCTTGACTGAAGCTCCGGCCGGTAAGGCCGTGTGAGAACGTTATACGATTGTTTTCTTTTTCAGACAATTAAAACTATAGTTTGCTCTCACAATTAATTCAAAATCGCACGCAAGCACGCAGAGTGGGCGTAAAGAACCAAGAGTGTAATTTGCGTCCAGGCATACCAATATTCATAACGCTGCATCAAAGGTTGTCACAATTTATCGTTGCGTTCACCATAAACATAATTTGTTGGGCGCAACTTTAATGCTCGTAGTCGAAGAATTTGCTGCAATTGTATTTTCTCATGTTTGCTGTTTATTTCAACTCTTGCTGCAAGTTATAAGACATTTTCTGGCACATACCAGTGTTCTTTTTTTTTAATATAAACTTTTGTTAAACCGCTGTTTTGTGAGGTGTGTCCGTATTGTGTGCGCATATTGAATTCAGAAGAATAGAGCACCAGGAAACAGGCGCAGATCGCTTATTTCAGCTAAGAATTCAGGTCACTATTAGATAGAAACATCAGTGGGCGGTATGGATCTTACAGTGCACAATGGACATTCTTTCGTCGTAAGAGAATTATTTGTGACGACACAATGCTGCTAATATGCTAATATTGCTTCATGCCAGATTTATTCGCGACGTCAGTGCTCATCCCATCACTATTCATCACCGCCGTCTACCATTCTCATATTATACGCTATTCTATATATGAATAGAAACTATGATATTGGGAAGGGCATCAGCATATGTCCCCCGCCAGTTACGCCTATGTTTTACTGTGCTGGATTTTGAACCAGATAGCACAAAACTGCATCCCTTTGATTTAAGATGTTGGTGATGTTTCTTGCGGTAGCCAGATTTTAACAATAAGGCTGTTTTGGACATTGGTAATTGGTACGGTACGAAATTGCTGCCCAGCAAATCGTTCCTGATTTGGTACTGGTGCGAAATATAGTACGATAAAAAAAAAAAATTTATCGAATTTGATTTCGTACTGGTACGAAGTTCGGTACGCTGTAGGAAAAAAATAATATCGTAAAGTACGGAAAATTTTCGAAAGGTACGGTACGAAGTTCCGTACGAACTTATTTTGCTGGTTCGAAGTACGATGAAAATTTCGCACCGTACCGTACTACCACCCTTTCTGACAGATGTCTATTGACGCGAGCCATGCTTGATCAATACGATCAACACGAAGCAATGCAGATCAACACGATTATAAAAGCGGTGAGAAGGCAATGGTTTTCTCAGTTTTGAGATTCTTGGAAAAAATATCTGTAAAATAAACAGAGTGAGTCAACGTCGCAACAATGAGGCAAACTTGGCAGACCGAACGAAAGTTAGGACCAATTATATTGATCACACGCCGTTGAATACAGTCGAGTATGCTGAGAACAGTAGTGGCGCCACTGTCCCGAATGTGGCAGCAATACCCCATGCAGAGTCGAATTAGGGTTTTGTATACAAATAATTGATTTCGATATAGAGATGATGGCGAGCTCGATAGAAAACTGTTTTCGTTGTAGCTTGTTTACTATCTCCAATACTAGTGACATATTCATTCCAACTCATGTTTTAGACCTTGTGAGTCTAATGAGGTCAACATTAAGTAAGTGATGAACCTTTTTTCTCCCGACCGTGTCGTAACGTACTCAAATAATATTTCCAGAGCAGTGATTCGGGAGCAATTGGCAACCTGATGGCTGATTTCAGCAATACAAAAATTTTTGCATGATCTTTGAATATACTGTTTGCTAAGCGTAAGGCCTTTTTATGAAAGTTAAGATTTTATATTGCAAAAGGAAAGCACGATCCATCGCCTTTATACTTAACAAAACATGTTTGATTAAAATATTTCTGACTGGATAACCTGCGATGCTACTATACAAGTCTTTTGGATCGATCGCCGCACTGGCGTTCCCAATCCGAAATTTTATTTTGCCAAGCATGAGCCAAGATGGACCGTGCCTTGACGGGCCTTCAATCAGTGACACATACTTAATAAAATATATTTACAGAATTATTGTATTTGGGAAGCTTTCATGTTTCTTGCCAAAAGAGACGATTGATGACTGCAGTAAAATTCGAACATGGGTACTAGGTATCTATATATTTCTCCACTTGAACCACTGGTCTTTGTACCCACATTATTAACTATGTTATAGTTTAGCTGGTTCCCCGAATCGGGATAAATTATCATTATGATGTTGACACGTCTGGTATTTATTATCGTTATATACCACAGCGCACTATTTTTGTAGGTTTGCTAACAGATAAAACGTTGGAAACTGAACCATCTGTTGCGGAATTTCCAAGAAGCATTTGAAAGAAGATACGCAATTTTATTTGTGTTAAAGTTCGGTAGACTCTTTTGAGCACAATTTTTTCTGCCAAGCATAAACCATAAATATAAAATCCTTAATTATAAGGTATACTTATATCTGAGCATCTATGATATTCCCGACGTAGGTTCGAACCCGTGTTAGACGGCTTTTAACGCAAGCACTGCTTACGGCTTCCTCCCCCAACCAAGTTCAACATATTCAGAAATGGTGTCTGCACGAGCGATCGTGGTTCACCCTATTATGATATTAAGCCGTATTCTCGACTCTTCTCTCCCGCGGAATAAAAATGAAATCCTATACCATTATACTAAAATCATGGCTATTCATTATTTCATCTCCGGTAATTGATTAATGAAACATTAAATTGGCGCCGGAGGAGCGTTTTACTAAAGTGAAAATTCTAATTCCGGAACTAAAACTTAGGTAGCGAGAAAAAAGTTCACAACATTATAGGTTTTTTTTCAATTATAAATGAATTTTATTACAAATTTAAAAAATTATATTAATAATATAAAAACATTACGATATCAATAAAATATGTTTTTTTGAAATTATATTACGTATTTAAATATACAGCATAACATGCGAAAAGTAAAGTACATCGTGTCTCGTTCTAACTCTATTGATCTTTTTAACTCATATTTATACCATTGGTATTTTGATACTCCATGCGATACGGTATGCGTTCTGATCAGCGTGACTCACTAAAGAAGTTTCCATTATAAATCCACCATTAGTTTTGCACCGATGTATATTTATTCTCACGTACATTACATTTGTGCCACCATTATTACACCTACTTATATTTACACCAGCGAGCTTCTACACCTTCGCATTTTCAGCCATGGTATATGCACATTATACATGCCGCGGTTTATGTAAAATAGAGAATTGTGGCATAATCGATAGGAGTGCAAACGTATACGAGATGCAAAACTTTTAAGGGTGCAATTGTGACGTGTCCAAATAATTTGTGTTTAACCGTCGGCGAGAGCAACACACTGGATGCATAGGTTCAAATATAATGTGGGCAAAAATGTGCACGGAATAATAGCATGTAGGTAGGGGCTTTAGAATAGTCCTAACTCATTTCATGCGTGTCGCAATAGGCGACTTTAAGGATGCTAAGAAGCGGTAGATGGTTGGTTCACTACCGCCCGAGGAAGATACCACTCACAGCACTTTACCATAGCGGTTCAGTTCCGTTTGGTGTGTTTTTTCGTTTTGAGCGCAGTTGCTGGTATTTTAGTAGGTATTCAAATGGCCATTAGTTCGTTTTAAGGACTACTTCCGGCCTTGCTCAGAGTGAATTTCAATAAAGAAAAAAATATCACACCGCGCATGTTCAATGAAACCATTTCAAGGGTGAATTTGAAAATAAAGACAAAGACACCACGCTACCACGGGTGCAATTGGATATGGGTTCAAATATAATGAGTGCAAGAATAATCCGAAATTTCATTTAGTCAAGCATGAGTCAAAGATCGACAATTCCATAATCCGGAAATTTGTCAAGCATAAGTCAAAGATTGACCGCGCCTCTTCGGCGCGATCCATCAGTGACCCATGCTTAACATAGCTTGCTTAATCAATATTTTTCTGACTGGGTTACCCGGAAAACAACGTTTAAAAACTGCTTTAAAATCCAGTCGAACCTCGTCTATGGATAATTTGCAGAAGAAGACAAATAAGCCCCGCCCCCCCGTCAATTTCTCTTTGCGCAGACATTTATTTTAGGTCTTAAGATGTTGTTATTTGTTTGCCCAAAGCTAATTAAGCGACACGTGAACTTTGTAAAAAATTCCCATTATTATGTTAATTTCAACTATTATTGAAATAGTCGACTATATTTATCTCTTATCTACGACTGCAAATACTAATAACAGATAAATAGACAGCAAGCCTTCAAATAATAGTTTTATAGTTAATCCGTATGAAGAGCGTTTGAACGTATAAAAACAATCCATTTATATCATGGTATTATAAGTTTGCAAAACGCTTAAAAACGAAGACAAAGAAGTGGAGACTAAGTTGATAAATGCAAAATTACAAATTGGTTTTCATAGGGAAGCGATTATACCTCTATCCAGTGGCGTGTTTAGACATTTCAAAATGGGAGAAAGCAAATTTGAATTTTTTTTGATCCAATTATGACTCCATGCTTGGAGGCACAAACAAGTTTTTGTCCAAATATAGCGTTTTCAGTGCATATAACAATAATAAAATGTTAAATAAACGACATTTTGCGCATACAGTTGGGTAAATAAAACGAACAATATAAGCACGCAAAACATTTGTGCTTTTCTACGTTATTTTGGTCGGTCGGAGCATGGCATTATCGACTTAGAACTGTAATTGTACGAAAGGTACTGGTCCGCTGTACGCAAAATTAAAATCAAATCCGATCTTATCGCAAACTAAATTCAAAAGGTTATATCCCATTGAACAGATAATAAAGCTAGATATCAACAATGAAGTTTGTCTTGTTACTCGCTTTGATCGGACTTGGTAAGTGATGATGTTTAAATTAGATTAGATTTTAGATTTTTTATGATTGAGGTTTATCTTAACTGCACTCTAAATAGAAAAACATCCCAAAGAGAACTGAACCACTGTGGTAAAGTGCACTGAGTGTTATCTGCCCTGATTGATGGTAGAACCATCTACCATTTCATTGTTTCCTTTTAGTCGAATGTTTCCTTCCTAGATTTTGCTGGATTTACATTTCCATTAGTAGACTAATGTCATAGCTAGTTCCTTTTAGTTAATATTTTACCTTAAAGCGAATTCCAATAATAAGAGCGATTATCTTGTGGACATCGCAGATTGAAGATCTCCGGTTCGAGTCCCGTCAATTCAATCTCGTTGACCTACGTCCCCCCTCAACCCATGGTGGTATCAGACTATGGCCGAACCGGTAAGATTAAGTCTTTCCAACAAGGCCATGGACTCCTCAATATACAGGTCTGTAAAAATGATATTCACTCGTAAATATTACATTAAATACAGGTTCCACATACTCACTTGGTGATGGGGGAAGTGATAAGGGATTGATCGGCGGCAACGGTATGTACTAGCGTTTGCAATTGTAGGTTAAAGTACGTGGCTTGTACAGTATATATAATATAGCGAGTTCATTTTCAAACTACTTTTACCTACATTTAACTTTACCGATTAGATAAATTTGCCAAATTTTAAACCAGGTGCACAGAAAACCTAACTAAGGTAACTAGTAATCCGTCGCCTGGTTTTGTACAGAAATCGCTTTAATTTACTTAGTTTGAAAAAAAAACTAAGTTGACGTCACTAGCTTCCATGGCGCTGTCCATCAGTTACTCATACTTAACAATACTAAAGTTCCGCCTGAGAGTTGGCTGGGCTATTTGTTATTTTCATGAAATCAACAAGTCGATCCGATTCGAAAAAATTATCCGAATCAAAATCGAATTCCAAATAAGTGAGGACAGCGCGCTGCCTGAACACGAACTGACTATGCACGATGCTTCACGGAGCAGCACTAACAGTGCAAAATATTAGATTTGCTCCTGAAATAACTCGAAATATTGAATTTTCAGGTTGTTACGGTGACATAGATAAAGTGGACACAACAGGTGCTTCTTGGGCTACGGCTTCTCAGGACAATTTAGGGTATTCAGGTAAGTGGTAGATATTTTTACCATCGCCTAGGATAGCTACATACTTTATAGTTGTTTTGTTCTGTATAGAATGTGTCCCATTTCAACTTATGCTTGATGTATTTAAACAGGGAATCCACTTGTATTATATCAGCCTAATGAAAAAAATTGCCAATAAGTCAAAAGTTAGCAATTCGGAAAAATAGACTAACTGATCTTAGCATTTTCTTGGAATCTGATTGTTTCACAGTATACCACGGATGCAGAATTCCCATACATACCTTTGGAAAATATTTCGATGCGGTGACGATATAATAAAACTAGATACGGTTCGCAAAACTATAAAAACAAATATTGGATCTTTTTGTGATTCAATTTTCTCTTAATTTTATTTAAATAAAAATAAATGCGACCCTTTGAGCTAAATATATGATAAATACATATTACAGATTATGAAACTACTTTTCACAGGAGTTCGGGCTTCAGAGAAAATGGCTAACACCGACAGCAGTGCGATGCTGAAGTACAAGTCAAAAATCAAGGAAGCTGCTGATAGCTTGTGTATTCAGGCATCTGTCATTGCAGGTATTATTAACGCTATTGGCCTTTTCATTAAACTCTTCCTTTAGAAAGACTGGAACTCGCATACTTCTTTGTCAAGCTTGTCTGCATGACATCGGCTCACACAGCTGCCACTCTGATTCCACAGGTTCTTGTTTCGTTTGAAGAAGTTATACTTTAGCTTAACAAAAGCGTACAAATAAATCCGTACAAGTAGAAAGAGGTGACGTTTTTTATTCATTCATATTTAGGGATTATCAGTCGTGAAACCCGTGCTGGAAAGGCCATTGGTAGCGACCGTTACGGAGCAGATGGACATGGATATGGAATTATGCAGGTGGGGTACCGGAAGTTAAACGTTAAGACGCAAATAAATGCGTCGGCAAAATCGAAGGGACATTGATTCCCCTTGCTGCGCTTAAGAGTTGCACTTTCGAATTTAAAATAAATTTTTAATGCGATATAGGTAGCGACCAAACGTATTTACTGCATATCGTAATTAGACCAATTTATTTTAGCATCGTCTGTGGCAACTACTGCACTATATTAAAGTGGTTCAGTTTTGACTGCAATGTTGTCTACTTAAATGATGTGGCTTTCACTTATTTAATACAACTCTTTGTGAGGAGATTCACTTGTGGTCGTTTTATGATTTTTACCGGCGTTGTTGTCGGTGGTACAATCGCCGCTTTGACAGTAATTTTACTTAGCGCTGTTGAACTACATCACTATTAAATAAACTTTTTTTGGCTATATGGGTGCATACTAAAACGTGCCGCTCGAGAAACGCCCATCACTAGGGCTGGGAATTCGATTCAATGATTAGAATCGATTCGCAGCACAGATTATTCGAATCAATCGTGAATCAGCCATAGGAACAAAAACTCGCCAAATGAAGTTGAATTTTTTCATTTTAAACGACAAACTGCAATCGATTTTGTTCTTATTTAACAGAAATCGATTGTATATTGTCGTTAAATATAAGTTTTTGCTCACGAACCAGATTGTAATTGAAAATGCGTCCTTTTTAGGTATTTTAAGCTGATATTTGTCACTATCAAATTCTTAATTATCATGAAGGAGACAGACAGTAGTAAAATGGCATATTTGTTTTTTATGGAATAAGTGATTCGATCCGATTCGAAAAATTATTCGAATCAGATTCGAATTCCAAAGGATTCGGTTTTGGCCAGCCCTACCCACCAACAGCCCATACTTAACTAAAATAAGCAACAAGTTATCTCAGTTCATTCACGGCACAATTCACCGTGTAGCAAATTTCAATAACATTGAACAACCAGTCTTAGAACCATTTAATTGGTATTTTTCAACAGTTGACGACAGATATCACGATGTGAAGGGTGGACCGGAATCTCTAGAACATATCCTGCAAGGAACAGGTATAGGTTGTTTGAGGTATCAAATCACCAGCATGTCTTCTGGTATCTTGGTTTATGCCGAACCCGTGAATAGGGCTGGGCAAAACCGCATCTTTAGAATTCTAATCTGATTCGAATAATTTATTCGACTTGGAGCGAATCATAAATTGTGTGTAAATAACAAATATCCTATTTTTAGTATTAATTTGTTACATTTATGGTTTATGATGTATTTCAATTCACACTCGCGTGTCTAAGAGCAACAATTTTCATATTTTAACAACAAAAATGTAATCGATTTTGGTCAAACTTGACCAAAATCGATTGCATTATGTCGTTAAAATGGAAAAATGTCTACATTTTTATATCTATATTTACCTAGTTTGACTTGTATCGATTTACTTACTTTTACCGATTTTCCGGAGTTTTACCTAGTAAATTTACCAGGTAAAATAGGAGATGAGATTTCGAGCTATCGTTATTGAACTGCGAAACCTTTTCTCCTTGTTTACTTCCGACTTCGGATCGGTATACGGGTGTTGCCACACGAATGCTTAGAAGAGATAGAAAACAGAAGCAAGACAGGTAGCACAATAACGAGTATATCGCGGTAAAAGATCGTGCTATTTCTGTTCTAAAATATGTGATAATACCTAATTTTCAACCAGCTAGTTTTCTCTGTTTATGTATTCCAGGAATCCTTATCGATATGATCAATGGAGTAAAGAGCAAACATCGTGACTGGACTCAAAACATGCAATTGAAAGGTGGAATCAGTGCCTACAATGCAGGGGTATCAAATGTCCAGACTTATGAAAATATGGACGTTGGAACTACTGGAAACGACTACGCTAATGATGTCACTGCGAGAGCGCAGTGGTACTCGGCCAACGGGTAACTAAGTGAGAAGGCAACTTGGAGTTGTCACATTTACAGTCCTTTTCTAATTTAATATTTAATTTTATTCAATTGGATAATATTGAAATAAATCAGGTTATAAATGCAATGTGTAAATGTGAGTAATGTATATTTTGTTAAAGAAGTTTTTCGAGTAATACGGTCAATGAAACTCTCTTCCCCCACGCTGTTTCCAAGGCTTAAAGACAATATTATCGAATCCCTATGTAATCTGTTTTATATATATATAATATATATATATGAATTCCAGAATTCCACCCTGGAGATGTTTGTGAAAAGAAAACGAAACTGAACCTCCATGACAAAGTGCAGTGGGGGGTATTTGCCCTGGGTTTTCGATTCGGTGATTCGAAGTACGATTTATTCGAATCAACCGTGAATTGTTTATAGTAACAAAAACTTGTTAAATGAACTAGGATTTCATTTCTAACGACGAAAAGCAATCGATTTTGTCAAATTTGAAATCAAAATCGTTTATATTTCGTCGTTAAAATATGAAAGATAAGTTATAATAGTAAAAATGAGATATTTGTTATTTGCATAAAGTTAGTGATTTGAACCTGTTCGAATCGGATTCGAATTCCGAATAATTCGGTTTTGCCCAGCCCTAGTTGGCAGTCAGACAAGTACTTGCTTTAAAAAAAAATTAAGGTTGGACAGTAAGAGATGAAGCTAAGGCGAACAGAGAGAAGTAGCATTTTCCGGTCAATGTTTTACCCCTTCATCTAATAAGTGAATCGCTCTACCAGCAAAGTCCTGTGAAACCTCTTTCAGCGAAACCCATATATACCAAGATGCCATTTACAGACGAGGAGGCTTAGAGTTGTATTGAGCTTTCCTGCTCCGCCAAGCCTACATAGGTTGCTGCACCTTAAGTTGAGTGGCGGCAGGGCTGGGAAATTCAATCCAGTTACTCGAATCGATTCGAAGCACAAATTATTTTCAAATCAGTCATGGTTCGGTTAAGATACAAAAACTAACAAAATGAAGTGAAATTCTCAAATTTTAATAGCAAAATATGGCTTGATTATCGAAGGGATTTTAGTCTGAAATCATTTGAACTTCATAGTGGAAATTGAATGTATGTTGCCTTTTGCAGTCTGTTTTTATTTACATACCAGCGAATCACCTATAGATTTCTTTATTAATTAGAAATTGAACGGTGAAAACTGAAGCTTTTTATTTTTATATGGAATCAGCAGTTCAATCCCATTCGGAAAGCCTACTTATATCAGATTCTAATTCCAAACTAGAAATGTGTACACTTTCGCCTGGCTTTGACTATGCTTAATACTGTCCTACAGAATCAACCCTCACACACGCATGCACAGCACACTCCTTTGTCTGCGATTGACTTAATAGTCATAAAATAGCTCTTAAACTAGTTAGTTTTGAGCCGTTGTATCGTCGAGTTCTAGATCAAGGAGACTTGAAAGCTTGGATTAAAAATGCATAAAAAAAAATTGTTGAAACTACCAAACATTCACAAAGACTTTCAAATCGTGATATAATGCAATGGTTTCATCTGATAGCACATATCGGAAGGCCGAAACCGACTTCTAGCAGTCGTACAGACCACGTGACTATGACGTTAAAGCATGTGATTCTGTCCAGTAGCCACTTTTAAATGTGTTTATCTGTTAAACAAGGCCTTAAGTACGAAAAGTACGCGCATAAGTTTCTTCATTGACTCTTTGACTATGATCTTGTACATGAATCACATTCCAAAAACTTTTCATACAAAAGCCTTATGCAATTCATAATCATCACTGAATTTTAAAGACAAATCAAAGATTCTGGAACAAAGAGACTTGGAATCTTAGATTAAAAATATGGAACAAAGATATTTCATCTACACAGATCTTTTGACTAAGATTTTAGATCAACAGATCTTGCAGCGTTGATGCTAGAGTCAAATAGCGTAATAATAATAATACGAAAAACAGAGTAGAATTTCAATAAGGCTTCCATTGTAGCGAAAGCCTTAATAATTCGGTCTTGCCTAATGAATGAATTTATGACCCGGATTTACAGGGACCTGAAACCAAGATCTGTGATCTCGAACATGCGATGCCAACATGATAAGGACAAGGCGCCACATCGCACAGACAAAAACACAATTTTCCTTTCTTTACTTGTATTGTCGGGTTTACAATGTCGCTTCCCAAAACAAGTGGTTTGCCACAATTTTCTTTTTTACTTTGAAAGTTACTTTAAAAGGGGCCATAAGCCGGATCTAAAAGGAAACAACGAGCAACTACTCACGTGACAAAAACCATTACTGGTGGAAAGTTAAGAGCACTGAGAAAAATTTTCAGTAAATTTACCCTTAATTTGCAGTAATTGTTTATTTTCAAGATTTCAAACCACCTTGTTGGGGACATTTGAATATGTATCGCCTTTTTTGTCGTATCAGTGGATTCGCTAATAGATTTCTTTATTTCATAACTCGCAAATTGTAATTGGAAAAAATGGAGATTTGTTTGTTTCGTATTATATAGAATTGGCGATTTCATTCGATTAAGAAAACCTTACCGGATTCTGATTCTAATTTAAATAATTCGTTCTTCCCCAGCCTTAATTGGTGCTTGAAATAACGACCCAGGTTTACCGGGGCCCGAAACCGAGATGGGCGATACCAACGTGATAAGCACAAAGGCGCCGACAAAAAACACAATTTGCCTTTGAATCTTTCACATCCTTATTTAATTTGTCTGGTTTGCAGCGGTATAAAACTATATAAATACAAAGACCTGCGAGTGGGGGCTAGTACTATCGTAATGTATATCATAGTATTACCAGTGCCCGGTTAGCGCAATCTGCAAAAGCGTTGGAAAACGCTTCGAGCGACACATCTCTGGTCGTCAAAGCCGTGACGTCTTTCGAAACCCTCAGTGGGGAATGATGATTGTGTCTTCTAGTCACCTCGCCGGTCCACGGTGGTTCACGTCAGCACTGCTTACACACCGGCTTCCTCCACCAACCAAGTCAACGCACCGGGAAAATGCGAAATGAGATAAGCCAAAGTAGTTCATCCCGATTCGGAACTGCTGATCGTGGTTCGCCATATGGTTAAGTTATATTTTCGGCTTTCCTCTCCCACAGAAAAATATTATATAAATATATTTAAAATATTTCCTGCGCGTCGTAAGAGTCGACTAAAAAACAAGACTTGGTATATGATTTCATTCTCAACATAGGGCATATACAACCTCTGCACTTCACCTGGGGGTTCAGTACTGCTTGGGATGTTTACTGTTCAAAGGCAGTTGCTGGTAGGAGGTTTTTGCAAACAGTCCAGTTCCAGTCGCAGTTACTTGAAACTACCTATTTTCCTATATAGTTAAGCTTACTCTTGACTTTTCTCTCCCGCGAGATGTAAAAGAAAACCTATCCTATTTAAAAAATAAAAAAATGTCTCTCATTAATAGGTAATAAGGCTAAATATGAACAATGAAGATTGTCTTTTCTTCTCGTTTTACTTGCAGTCGGTAAGTGTGGATTTGAATTAAGATAAAATTGTTTGATTGTATTATCCCTATCAGAAATTTATTTTGCCAAGCATGCGCCACATATAGACCGCGCCTCATCGACTCGATCGATTCAATAATTGTTCGAATGAATAGTTCGAATATATTTGAAGCAAAAATTATTCGAATCGGTGATTCGGCAATAGGAACAAAAACTTGAAAAGGGAACTTGTGTTTTATGTTTTATTTATTAATTATTTATGTTTTAATTGATGATGGAAGTGGACGGGACATTTACTATTATATGGATTTTGTTATTCGTTCCTATCTGAAAAATAATCCAATTAAACAAAATGGAGTGGAAAGGCGAAATATCTTGAAATACAAAAAATTAGGTATTAAAGTGTGATTAATGAAGACGAAAATTATGTATCTTTTTTAAATTTAACCTAGATAATCAATCAAAATTGCCATTTTTTTCTTTTTTACCTTGTTTTTTATGACTCCTATTTTTTCTGAAATGCTTTTTGAGGTGCCCAACGGTGCCCTTTCCCACGATCCACTCTACTTCACTAATCCTCTCTGATAATTGAATTTCAGGTTGTTACGGCGACATAGAAGATGTTGACACAACAGGCGCTTCCAGAGCTACAGCTTCCCAGGACAATTTATGGTATTCAGGTAATGATCACTAATCATGTTTATAGTGGTACAGATTTGTATTTCTTACAGTGTGACGTCATTCATCAATAGCCCTAAACAGAAAATAACAAAGCATTTTTGCTGGGGATGATAAATATATATTACAGCTTATTAAACGTTTCACAGGAGTTCGAGCTTCACATAGAATGGCTCAGACCGACAGCAGGGCGATGCTGAAGTACAAGTGGAAAATCCAGAAAGCTGCTTCTTCAATGCGCATCCAGGCATCTGTCATCGCAGGTATTATTGACGATATGTTTAGGTCTCCCATCTCAATGGCGCTGAAGATTAAGCTCTTCTACTTGTTCTGGAAAGGCCGACGTTTGATACTCACTGTTTAACCCGCCTGCCTTGAAACCAACGGCTGCCTTTCTCGCTTCTACAGGTCGAGTCATGGCGCAGCTTCCCGCACGTTTCCGTACTTCCACTCGTTCACCGTGCTTTAAACAGTACCTAACGTATAACAAATATGCATTTATAATGAGATTCCACGCTATCGTTTAGTGAACTGAAAAACCTTCGAATCCATGTGAGCTCTAGCGTATTTGGATTGACATTGTGCCATTCCCTCCTCATTAAATATGCGGTATCACGTTCACGTAAATGTTGTCGGTTTTTTGTACTCCCCTTGAAGTGGAAACAAATCAAGCTATTTTCATTCATTTATATTTAGGAATTATCAGTCGTGAAACTCGTGCCGGGAGGTTATTGGTAGGAATGGTTACGGAGCTGATGGACACGGATATGGAATTATGCAGGTAAAATATTGGGGGTCAAATGTTAGACGTAAAATGTGCTGGTCTGTGCTCAGAAAACAATTGCATTCATATTTGAAGAACTGATTTTCTTTGCATGGGTATCCATTGCACAGCTTTTGGAGTGACAAGAGCAGCGATAACTGCCATTCATCCTCAAGGGAAATTAATATTAAAGCAAGTGTTGTTTAGGAACAAACAAAAGTGACAGATAGATAGAATAATATACCTGTGACTTGGAATTGTTAACATTCGTAGAGGCCATGGTTCGCCATGGGTAATATTTCCTTCAGGTTAAAAGTACTTTCCATGAAATGAGCGCATAGGTAACATTAACACAGTTCGTTCGGGAACCAAATGGAAATCACCTCCCCAAAATTTGAAACTTTTTTGCAGTCAACTTTTTGCAGTCAATGTTAGATGACCCAACGTGCTTGTACTGTCAAATTCAAAATAAACGGTCTAATACTCTGTTGGTATGGACTTGAGAAGTGACCAACCGTAATCAATAGCATTCTATAATAAGCTGTCTGAAGGGAAGCAAAGAATTTATGATTTACCATCGCCCTTGGCAGATAACTACATCAGAGTGGTTCAGTTTTTTCGCTTAGATTGCTTTTGCTTTTACATATTGTATATATCCTTCCCATATTACCTATGTGGTCCTTGATCGATTTTTTCAAGCGTTGTTGCCGGTTTTGCCTGTTCACTGTAATAAAAATGTGGTAAAATCACCGCTGGTTTTATTGAACTACAACACTACTGAATAGACGGCCAAGTAGGTAGACAAAAGTAGGTAGTAGACAAAAAAGTAAGTAGACAAAGGTTTATCATCGTGATTCTAATTGCTCATCCGGTGATGTGCTGTTGAGCAATTAGAATCACTATGAATTTCCCTGTTGGCAATCACTCAATCTTTGAGGTTTATCATATTTTTTATACAATAAATGGTAAAAATTTACTATACAGACTATAGAATGTATCGAATTTTAATAGCACCTAACTACCAGCTTTGGTCGATTCTTAAGTGGATGTTTTAACAGGTTGACGACAGATATCACACCTTGAGAGGCGGACCGGAATCTTTAGAGCATATCATGCAAGGAACAGGTAAATGTAGTTTCAGGAATCAAGCCATTTTTTTTATTGAAATTCGCTCAGAGCAAGGCCACAGGAGACAAATCATACTTGAAAGTTCTCCTGAAACCACCAAAGTGCAAAGAGCTACATGAAATGCAGGAATGGGAACTAAGGAACCCCCATTTCCTGGTAGATGTCTATTAACGCGAGTTTATAAGCCTTGTAGATTAACACGATCAGGAAAGCAGCAAGAAGGCAAAGGATTCCAAAGTTTAGAGATTCTTGAAAAAAGCTTCTTGCATAAAACTGTTTGTGACATTGTGGAAATTGTGCGAATTGGTAGCCAATCGTGTTGACCGATTAAAAATTTTTTTCGGAGGAACGAGAATATAAAATTTGTTTGGTACCCGGTTTTAAACCAATTCTGTGAAGTGCTTTCTCGCACACAATTTAAAATAAACAAGGTGTATCAGCTAAAAGCACGTTTATATATAAAATTCCCAACACTTACCTTCACTGAGCCAATCAAAGTTTTTCTTTACTTGGAACTCTGATATACACATTCCAGAAATCCTCAAAAGCATGATTAATGGAGTAAAAAACAAACATCGTGACTGGACTCAAAACATGCAATTAAAAGGTGGAATCAGTGCCTACAATGCAGGGGTATCAAATGTCCGGAGTTACAGATATATGGACGTTGGTACTACTGGAAACGACTACGCTAACGACGTCACTGCAAGAGCGCAATGGTACTCGGCAAACGGATACTAAGAAGTCAGCTTTCACAATAAAGCTGTTGATAATTGGAACAACATATTGAGTCGACTTTTAATTTATTCCAGTTTAATATATTCTGGTATAATTAAAATAAAAAGAATTTTAAAATCATTTTATTGTGAATTATGTCAATCTGGGAATGGGTTTCTGTTAAATGACTGGTCAGTCGGTTGTGGATCCACCTGAATATATGGGAAGACTTTCATGTTTACAGTTGAACTTCCGTGTTTGCAGTAAAACCCATGACGGTGTATGACGGAGAATTCTATCGCCGATATGTGTGTGGAAAAAAAATTTCGCGTGATTTGTTTTCTTTCATGTGCACGGTAAAAGAAAAATGCGGCAAAACCCACTGTAATAAGGTTTTCAATCCGGTCGAGTTATTACACATTGGTGGTTGGCTGAAATTGCCGGGACTCCAACTCAAGATCCTCAATCTGTTGCCAACATGATAACAAATAGAACATTGCGCGCGACTAGAACAAGGCCTTTAAATGCACACTATATCGCAAAATGAACAAAATCATTGGTATTGAGATTAATTTTACTTGGCGATATTGGAAAAATTCAAAATTGACTTTTTTGGCCACATATGGGGTGATGGAACGCACCGCGAAGGTGCGGTCCATCAGCAGCACATAATTGGCATAAATCCCATCAAGATGACGGTTTTTTAACTTTGGAAATATGCAGTTACTGTTAATGACTAGTAAATTTACTGTACTTTTGTTACAGTGTACTCTTCCACGTATTTTCGCACCTGTCATACAATCCTATAAAGCATACAAATATATAA
>OZ023148.1:14730812-14759989 GCA_963675895.2 Styela plicata
TAAAATTAATCTCAAGACCAATGATTTTGTCATTTTGCGATATAGTGTGCATTTAAAGGCCTTGTTCTAGTCGCGCGCAATGTTCTATTTGTTATCATGTTGGCAACAGATTGAGGATCTTGAGTTGGAGTCCCGGCAATTTCAGCCAACCACCCAATGTGTAATAACTCGACCGGACCGAAAATCTTATACCAGTGGGTTTTGCCGCATTTTTCTTTTACCGTGCACATGAAAGAAAACAAATCACGCGAAAATTTTTTTCCACACACATATCGGCGAAAGAATTCTCCGTCATACACCGTCATGGGTTTTACTGCAAACACGGAAGTTCAACTGTAAACATGAAAGTCTTCCCATATATTCAGGTGGATCCACAACCGACTGACCAGTCATTTAACAGAAACCCATTCCCAGATTGACATAATTCACAATAAAATGATTTTAAAATTCTTTTTATTTTAATTATACCAGAATATATTAAACTGGAATAAATTAAAAGTCGACTCAATATGTTGTTCCAATTATCAACAGCTTTATTGTGAAAGCTGACTTCTTAGTATCCGTTGGCCGAGTACCATTGCGCTCTTGCAGTGACGTCGTTAGCGTAGTCGTTTCCAGTAGTACCAACGTCCATATATCTGTAACTCCGGACATTTGATACCCCTGCATTGTAGGCACTGATTCCACCTTTTAATTGCATGTTTTCAGTCCAGTAACGTTGTTTGTTTTTTACTCCATTAATCATGCTTTTGAGGATTTCTGGAATGTGTATATCAGAGTTCCAAGTTAAAGAAAAACTTTGATTGGCTCAGTAAAGGTAAGTGTTGGGAATTTTATATATAAACGTGCTTTTAGCTGATACACCTTGCTTATTTTTAAATTGTGTGCGAGAAAGCACTTCACAGAATTGGTTTGAAACCGGGTACCAAACAAGTTTTATATTCTCGTTCCTCCGAACAAAATTTTTAATCGGTCAACACGATTGGCTACCAATTCGCACAATTTCCACAATGTCACAAACAGTTTTATGCAAGAAGCTTTTTTCCAAGAATCTCTAAACTTTGGAATCCCTTGCCTTCTTGCTGCTTTCCTGATCGTGTTAATATACAAGGCTTATAAACTCGCGTTAATAGACATCTACCAGGAATGGGGGTTCCTTAGTTCCCATTCCTGCATTTCATGTAGCTCTTTGCACTTTGGTGGTTTCAGGAGAACTTTCAAGTATGATTTGTCTCCTGTGGCCTTGTTCTGAGCGAATTTCAATAAAAAAATGACTTGATTCCTGAAACTACATTTACCTGTTCCTTGCATGATATGCTCTAAAGATTCGGGCCCGCCTCTTAAGGTGAGATATCTGTCGTCAACCTGTTAAAACTTCCAATTAAGAATCGACCAAAGCTGGTAGTTAGGTGCTATTAAAATTCGATACATTCTATAGTCTGTATAGTAAATTTACCATTTATTGTATAAAAAATATGATAAACCTTAAAGATTGAGTGATTGCCAAAAGGGAAATTCATAGTGATTCTAATTGCTCAACAGCACATCACCGGATGAGCAATTAGAATCACGATGATAAACCTTTGTCTACTTACTTTTTTGTCTACCACCTACTTTTGTCTACCTACTGATGGCCGCACCCATACTTGGCCGAAAAAGGTCTATTCAGTAGTGTTGTAGTTCAATAAAACCAGCAGTGATTTTACCACATTTTTATTACAGTGAACAGGCAAAACCGGCAACAACGCTTGAAAAAATCGATCAAGGACCACATAGGTAATATGGGAAGGATATATACAATATGTAAAAGCAAAAGCAATCTAAGCGAAAAAACTGAACCACTCTGATGTAGTTATCTGCCAAGGGCGATGGTAAATCATAAATTCTTTGCTTCCCTTCAAACGGCTTATTATAGAATGCTATTGATTACGGTTGGTCACTTCTCAAGTCCATACCAACAGAGTATTAGACCGTTTATTTTGAATTTGACAGTACAAGCACGTTGGCTCATCTAACATTGACTGCAAAAAGTTGACTGCAAAAAAGTTTCAAATTTTGGGGAGGTGATTTCCATTTGGCTCCCGAACGAACTGTGTTAATGTTACCTATGCGCTCATTTCATGGATAGTACTTTTAACCTGAAGGAAATATTACCCATGGCGAACCATGGCCTCTACGAATGTTAACAATTCCAAGTCACAGGTGTATTATTCTATCTATCTGTCACTTTTGTTTGTTCCTAAACAACACTTGCTTTAATATTAATTTCCCTTGAGGATGAATGGCAGTTATCGCTGCTCTTGTCACTCCAAAAGCTGTGCAATGGATACCCATGCAAAGAAAATCAGTTTTTCAAATATGAATGCAATTGTTTTCTGAGCACAGACCAGCACATTTTACGTCTAACATTTGACCCCCAATATTTTACCTGCATAATTCCATATCCGTGTCCATCAGCTCCGTAACCATTCCTACCAATAACCCTCCCGGCACAAGTTTCACGACTGATAATTCCTAAATATAAATGAATGAAAATAGCTTGATTTGTTTCCACTTCAAGGGGAGTACAAAAACCGACAACATTTACGTGAACGTGATACCGCATATTTAGCAAGGAGGAGGGAATGGCACAATGTCAATCCAAATACGCTAGTGCTCATATGGATTCGAAGGTTTTTCAGTTCACTAAACGATAGCGTGGAATCTCATTATAAATGCATATTTGTTATACGTTAGGTACTGTTTAAAGCACGGTGAACGAGTGGAAGTACGGAAACATGCGGGAAGCTGCGCCATGACTCGACCTGTAGAAGCGAGAAAGGCAGCCGTTGGTTTCAAGGCAGGCGGGTATAACAGTGAGTATCAAACGTCGGCCTTTCCAGAACAAGTAGAAGAGCTTAATCTTCAGCGCCATTGAGATGGGAGACCTAAACATATCGTCAATAATACCTGCGATGACAGATGCCTAGATGCGCATTGAAGAAGCAGCTTTCTGGATTTTCCACTTGTACTTCAGCATCGCCCTGCTGTCGGTCTGAGCCATTCTATGTGAAGCTCGAACTCCTGTGAAACGTTTAATAAGCTATTTATCATCCCAAGTAAAAATACTTTGTTATTTTCTGTTTAGGGCCATTGATGAATGACGTCACACTGTAAGAAATACAAATATGAACCACTATAAACATGATGAGTGATTATTACCTGAATACCGTAAATTGTCCTGGGAAGCTGTAGCTCTGGAAGCGCCTGTTGTGTCAACATCTTCTATGTCGCCGTAACAACCTGAAATTCAATTATCAGAGAGGATTAGTGAAGTAGAGTAGATCTTGGGAAAGGGCACCTCAAAAAGCATTTCTGAAAAAATAGGAGTCATGAAAAAAAACGTAAAAAAGAAAAAATGGCAATTTTGATTGATTATCTAGGTTAAAAAATATTAAAAAAAAATACAGAATTTTCGCACCCCTTCAATATAAAATCACATTTAAATACCTAATTTTATGTATTTCAAGATATTTCGCCTTTCCACTCCATTTTGTTTGATTGCAATATTTTCCAGATAGGAACGAATAACAAAATCCATATCATAGTAAATGTCCCGTCCACTTCCATCATCACATTAAAACATAAATAATTAATAAATAAAACATAAAACACAAGTTCCTTTTTCAAGTTTTTGTTCCTATGGCGAATCACTGATTCGAATAATTTTTGCTTCAAATCTATTCGAACTATTCATTCGAACAATTATTGAACCGATCGAGTCGATGAGGCGCGGTCTATATGTGGCGCATGCTTGGCAAAATAAAATTTCTGATAGGGATAATACAATCATACAATTGTATCTTAATTCAAATCCACACTTACCGACTGCAAGTAAAACGAGAAGAAAGACAATCTTCATTGTTGATATATAGCCTTATTACCTATTAATGAGAGACATTTTTTAGTTTTTTAATAGGATAGGTTTTCTTTTACATCTCGCGGGAGAGAAAAGTCAAGAGTAAGCTTAACTATATAGGAAAATAGGTAGTTTCAAGTAACTGCGACTGGAACTGGACTGTTTGCAAAAACCTCCTACCAGCAACTGCCTTTGAACAGTAAACATCCCAAGCAGTACTGAACCGCCAGGGTGAAGTGCAGAGGGTTGTATATGCCCTATGTTGAGAATGAAATCATATACCAAGTCTTGTTTTTTAGTCGACTCTTACGACGCGCAGGAAATATATTCTAAATATATTCTATATAATTTTCTTCCTGTGGGAGAGGAAAGCCGAAAATATAACTTAACCATATGGCGAACCACGATCAGCAGTTCCGAATCGGGATGAACTACTTTGGCTTATCTCATTTCGCATTTTCCCGGTGCGTTGACTTGGTTGGTGGAGGAAGCCGGTGTGTAAGCAGTGCTGACGTGAACCACCGTGGACCGGCGAGGTGACTAGAAGACACAATCATCATTCCCCACTGAGGGTTTCGAAAGACGTCACGGCTTTGACGACCAGAGATGTGTCGCTCGAAGCGTTTTCCAACGCTTTTGCAGATTGCGCTAACCGGGCACTGGTAATACTATGATATACATTACGATAGTACTAGCCCCCACTCGCAGGTCTTTGTATTTATATAGTTTTTATACCGCTGCAAACCAGACAATATAAATAAGGATGTGAAAGATTCAAAGGCAAATTGTGTTTTTTGTCGGCGCCTTTGTGCTTATCACGTTGGTATCGCCCATCTCGGTTTCGGGGCCCCGGTAAACCTGGGTCGTTATTTCAAGCACCAATTAAGGCTGGGGAAGAACGAATTATTTAAATTAGAATCAGAATCCGGTAAGGTTTTCTTAATCGAATGAAATCGCCAATTCTATATAATACGAAACAAACAAATCTCCATTTTTTCCAATTACAATTTTGCGAGTTATGAAATAAAGAAATCTATTAGCGAATCCACTGATACGACAAAAAAGGCGATACATATTCAAATGTCCCCAACAAGGTGGTTTGAAATCTTGAAAATAAACAATTACTGCAAATTAAGGGTAAATTTACTGAAAATTTTTCTCAGTGCTCTTAACTTTCCACCAGTAATAGGTTTTTGTCACGTGAGTAGTTGCTCGTTGTTTCCTTTTAGATCCGGCTTATGGCCCCTTTTAAAGTAACTTTCAAAGTAAAAAAGAAAATTGTGGCAAACCACTTGTTTTTGGGAAGCGACATTGTAAACCCGACAATACAAGTAAAAGAAAGGAAAATTGTGTTTTTGTCTGTGCGATGTGGCGCCTTGTCCTTATCATGTTGGCATCGCGCATGTTCGAGATCACAGATCTTGGTTTCAGGTCCCTGTAAATCCGGGTCATAAATTCATTCATTAGGCAAGACCGAATTATTAAGGCTTTCGCTACAATGGAAGCCTTATTGAAATTCTACTCTGTTTTTCGTATTATTATTATTACGCTATTTGACTCTAGCATCAACGCTGCAAGATCTGTTGATCTAAAATCTTAGTCAAAAGATCTGTGTAGATGAAATATCTTTGTTCCATATTTTTTAATCTAAGATTCCAAGTCTCTTTGTTCCAGAATCTTTGATTTGTCTTTAAAATTCAGTGATGATTATGAATTGCATAAGGCTTTTGTATGAAAAGTTTTTGGAATGTGATTCATGTACAAGATCATAGTCAAAGAGTCAATGAAGAACTTATGCCGCGTACTTTTCGTACTTAAGGCCTTGTTTAACAGATAAACACATTTAAAAGTGGCTACTGGACAGAATCACATGCTTTAACGTCATAGTCACGTGGTCTGTACGACTGCTAGAAGTCGGTTTCGGCCTTCCGATATGTGCTATCAGATGAAACCATTGCATTATATCACGATTTGAAAGTCTTTGTGAATGTTTGGTAGTTTCAACAATTTTTTTTTTATGCATTTTTAATCCAAGCTTTCAAGTCTCCTTGATCTAGAACTCGACGATACAACGGCTCAAAACTAACTAGTTTAAGAGCTATTTTATGACTATTAAGTCAATCGCAGACAAAGGAGTGTGCTGTGCATGCGTGTGTGAGGGTTGATTCTGTAGGACAGTATTAAGCATAGTCAAAGCCAGGCGAAAGTGTACACATTTCTAGTTTGGAATTAGAATCTGATATAAGTAGGCTTTCCCGAATGGGATTGAACTGCTGATTCCATATAAAAATAAAAAGCTTCAGTTTTCACCGTTACAATTTCTAAATAAAGAAATCTATAGGTGATTCGCTGGTATGTAAATAAAAAACAGACTGCAAAAGGCAACATACATTCAATTTCCACTATGAAGTTCAAATGATTTCAGACTAAAATCCCTTCGATAATCAAGCCATATTTTGCTATTAAAATTTGAGAATTTCACTTCATTTTGTTAGTTTTTGTATCTTAACCGAACCATGACTGATTTGAATAATTTGTGCTTCGAATCGATTCGAGTAACTGGATTGAATTTCCCAGCCCTGCCGCCACTCAACCCAAGGTGCAGCAACCTATGTAGGCTTGGCGGAGCAGGAAAGCTCAATACAACTCTAAGCCTCCTCGTCTGTAAATGGCATCTGGTATATATAGGGTTTCGCTGAAAGAGGTTTCACAGGACTTTGCTGGTAGAGCGATTCACTTATTAGATGAAGGGGTAAAACATTGACCGGAAAATGCTACCTTCTCTCTGTTCGCCTTAGCTTCATCTCTTACTGTCCAACCTTAATTTTTTTTTAAAGCAAGTACTTGTCTGACTGCCAACTAGGGCTGGGCAAAACCGAATTATTCGGAATTCGAATCCGATTCGAACAGGTTCAAATCACTAACTTTATGCAAATAACAAATATCTCATTTTTACTATTATAACTTATCTTTCATATTTTAACGACGAAATATAAACGATTTTGATTTCAAATTTGACCAAAATCGATTGCTTTTCGTCGTTAGAAATGAAATCCTAGTTCATTTAACAAGTTTTTGTTACTATAAACAATTCACGGTTGATTCGAATAAATCGTACTTCGAATCACCGAATCGAAAACCCAGGGCAAATACCCCCCACTGCACTTTGTCATGGAGGTTCAGTTTCGTTTTCTTTTCACAAAACATCTCCAGGGTGGAATTCTGGAATTCATATATATATATATATATATATATATATAAAACAGATTACATAGGGATTCGATAATATTGTCTTTAAGCCTTGGAAACAGCGTGGGGGGAAGAGAGTTTCATTGACCGTATTACTCGAAAAACTTCTTTAACAAAATATACATTACTCACATTTACACATTGCATTTATAACCTGATTTATTTCAATATTATCCAATTGAATAAAATTAAATATTAAATTAGAAAAGGACTGTAAATGTGGACAACTCCAAGTTGCCTTCTCACTTAGTACCCGTTGGCCGAGTACCACTGCGCTCTCGCAGTGACATCATTAGCGTAGTCGTTTCCAGTAGTTCCAACGTCCATATTTTCATAAGTCTGGACATTTGATACCCCTGCATTGTAGGCACTGATTCCACCTTTCAATTGCATGTTTTGAGTCCAGTCACGATGTTTGCTCTTTACTCCATTGATCATATCGATAAGGATTCCTGGAATACATAAACAGAGAAAACTAGCTGGTTGAAAATTAGGTATTATCACATATTTTAGAACAGAAAATAGCACGATCTTTTACCGCGAATATACTCGTTATTGTGCTACCTGTCTTGCTTCTGTTTTCTATCTCTTCTAAGCATTCGTGTGGCAACACCCGTATACCGATCCGAAGTCGGAAGTAAACAAGGAGAAAAGGTTTCGCAGTTCAATAACGATAGCTCGAAATCTCATCTCCTATTTTACCTGGTAAATTTACTAGGTAAAACTCCGGAAAATCCGGTAAAAGTAAGTAAATCGATACAAGTCAAACTAGGTAAATATAGATATATAAAATGTAGACATTTTTCCATTTTTAACGACATAATGCAATCGATTTTGGTCAAGTTTGACCAAAATCGATTACATTTTGTTGTTAAAATATGAAAATTGTTGCTCTTAGACACGCGAGTGTGAATTGAAATACATCATAAACCATAAATGTAACAAATTAATACTAAAAATAGGATATTTGTTATTTACACACAATTTATGATTCGCTCCAAGTCGAATAAATTATTCGAATCAGATTAGAATTCTAAACGATACGGTTTTGCCCAGCCCTATTCACGGTTTCGGCATAAACCAAGATACCAGAAGACATGCTGGTGATTTGATACCTCAAACAACCTATACCTGTTCCTTGCAGGATATGTTCTAGAGATTCCGGTCCACCCTTCACATCGTGATATCTGTCGTCAACCTGTTGAAAAATACCACATTAAAATGGTTCTAAGACTGGTTGTTCAGTGATATTGAAATTTGCTACACGATGAATTGTGCCGTGAATGAACTGAGATAACTTGTTGCTTATTTTAGTTAAGTATGGGCTGTTGATGGGTAGGGCTTGGCAGAATCGAATCCTTGAGAATTCGAATCTGATTCAAATAAATGTTTCGAATCGGATCGAATCACTCATTCCATAAAAAACAAATATGCCATTTTTACTACTATCTATCAAGAATTTCATAGTTACTAATATCAGCTTAAACATGCGATGCATTTTGAATTACACTCCGGTCCGTGACCGAAAAATTTTCATTTCAACGACAATATACAATCGATTTCTGTTAAATATGACCAAAATCGATTGCAGTTTGTCGTTTAAAATAAAAAAAATTCAACTTCATTTGGCGAGTTTTTGTTCCTAGCGCTAAGTAAAATTACTGTCAAAAGCGGCGATTGTACCACCGACAACAACGTCGGTAAAAATCATAAAACGACCACAAGTGAATCTCCTCACAAAGAGTTGTATAAAATAAGTGAAAGCCACATCAATTTAAGTAGAAAACATTTCATTCAAAACTGAACCACTTTAATATAGTGCAGTAGTTGCCACAGACGATGCTAAAATAAATTCGTCTAATTACGATATGCAGTAAATACGTTTGGTCGCTACCTATATCGCATTAAAACTTTATTTTAAACTCGAAAGTGCAACTCTTCAGCGCAGCAAGGGGAATCAATGTCCCTTCGATTTTGCCGACGCATTTATTTGCGTCTTAACGTTTAACTTCCGGTACCCCACCTGCATAATTCCATATCCATGTCCATCTGCTCCGTAACCGTCGCTACCAATGGCCTTTCCAGCACGTGTTTCACGACTGATTATCCCTAAATATGAATGAATAAAAAACGTCACCTCTTTCTACTTGTACGGATTTATATTTGTACGCTTTTGTTAAGCTAAAGTATAACTTCTTCAAACAAAACAAAAACCTGTGGAAATCAGAGTGGCAGCTGTGTGAGCCGATGTCATGCAGACAAGCTTGACAAAGAAGTATGCGAGTTCCCGTATTTTTAAAGGAAGAGTTTAATGACAGTGCCTTTGAGAGTGCTTACCTAGCAATAACGTTAATAATACCTGCAATGACAGATGCCTGAATACACAAGCGATCAGCAGCTTCCTTGATTTTCGACTTGTACTTCAGCATCGCACTGCTGTCGGTGTTAGCCATTTTCTCTGAAGCCCGAACTCCTGTGAAAAGTAGTTTCATAATCTGTAATATGTATTTATCATTCTAGATGAAAAGTGTTTTGTTTGTTATCTTCCAGTTCGAGACCACGTTTCATTGCATATTTCTAAAGTTCGAAACGCCTCGCGGTAACCCAATCTGAAATTATATTTTTTAAAGCAGATCGACTGTGTAACTGGCGGAAAAGGTAGATTTTTCTTTCATTTAATACAACCAAGTAATAAGACAGCGATCTCTAATGATTAGCTACACACATCGAAAAATTGCTGTGAATTCACATCTCTTTTATTTTAAACTTGCCATATTGTTGAGACTTAAGCTAAGTATTAGGACGAGAGGCGCGCTTCATTAATTGCCATATTTAGCTCAAAAGGGTCGCATTTATTTTTATTTAAATAAAATTAAGAGAAATTGAATCACAAAAAGATCCAATATTTGTTTTTATAGTTTTGCGAACCGTATCTAGTTTTATTATATCGTCACCGCATCGAAATATTTTCCAAAAGGTATGTATGGGAATTCTGCATCCGTGGTATACTGTGAAACAATCAGATTCCAAGACAATGCATTTCTTATTTAAGATTAGAAGAATAAGATCAGTTAGTCTATTTTTCCGAATTGCTAACTTTTGACTTATGGGCAATTTTTTCATTAGGCTGATATAATACAAGTAGATTCCCCTGTTTAAATACATCAAGCATAAGTTGAAACGGAACACATTCTATACAAAACAAAACAACTATGAGGTATGTAGCTATCCTAGGCGATGATAAAAATATCTACCACTTACCTGAATACCCTAAATTGTCCTGGGAAGCCGTAGCCCAAGAAGCACCTGTTGTGTCCACTTTATCTATGTCACCGTAACAACCTGAAAATTCAATATTTCGAGTTATTTCAGGAGCAAATCTAATATTTTGCACTGTTGTGTGCCTGCTCCGTGAAGCATCGTGCATAGTCAGTTCGTGTTCAGGCAGCGCGCTGTCCTCACTTATTTGGAATTCGATTTTGATTCGGATAATTTTTTCGAATCGGATCGACTTGTTGATTTCATGAAAATAACAAATAGCCCAGCCTAATCTCAGGCGGAACTTTAGTATTGTTAAGTATGAGTAACTGATGGACAGCGCCATGGAAGCTAGTGACGTCAACTTAGTTTTTTTTTCAAACTAAGTAAATTAAAGCGATTTCTGTACAAAACCAGGCGACGGATTACTAGTTACCTTAGTTAGGTTTTCTGTGCACCCGGTTTAAAATTTGGCAAATTTATCTAATCGGTAAAAGTTAAATGTAGGTAAAAGTAGTTTGAAAAAGAACTCGCTATATTATATATCCTGTACAAGCCACGTACTTTAACCTGCAATAGCAAACGCTAGTACATACCGTTGCCGCCGATCAATCCCTTATCACTTCCTCCATCACCAAGTGAGTATGTGGAACCTGTATTTAATGTAATATTTACGAGTGAATATCATTTTTACAGACCCTGTATATTGAGGAGTTCATGGCCTTGTTGGAAAGACTTAATCTTCCCGGTTCGCCCATAGTCTAATACCACCATGGGTTGAGTGGGGGACGTAGGTCAACGAGATTGAATTGTCGGGACTCGAACCCGAGATCTTCAATCTGCGATGTCAACATGATAATCGCTCTTATTATTGGAATTCGCTTTAAGGTAAAATATCAACTGAAAGGAACTAGCTATGACATTAGTCTACGAATGGAAATGGAAATCCAGCAAAATCTAGGAAGGAAACATTCGACTACAAGAAAACAATGAAATGGTAGATGGTTCTACCATTAATCAGGGCAGATAACACTCAGTGCACTTTACCACAGTGGTTCAGTTCTCTTTGGGATGTTTTTCTATTTAGAGTGCAGTTAAGATAAACCTCAATCATAAAAAATCTAAAATCTAATCTAATTTAAACATCATCACTTACCAAGTCCGATCAAAGCGAGTAACAAGACAAACTTCATTGTTGATATCTAGCTTTATTATCTGTTCAATGGGATATAACCTTTTGAATTTAGTTTGCGATAAGATCGGATTTGATTTTAATTTTGCGTACAGCGGACCAGTACCTTTCGTACAATTACAGTTCTAAGTCGATAATGCCATGCTCCGAGCGACCAAAATAACGTAGAAAAGCACAAATGTTTTGCGTGCTTATATTGTTCGTATTTACCCAATTGTATGCCGCGAAATGTCGTTTATTAACAATTTTATTATTGTTATATGCACTGAAAACGCTATATTTGGACAAAAAATTGTTTGTGCCTCCCAGCATGGAGTCATAATTGGATCAAAAATACTTTCAAATTTGCTTCCTCCCATTTTGAAATGTCTAAACGTGCCACTGGATAAAGGTTTAATCGCTTCACTATAAAAACAATTGGTAATTTCGTATTTATCAACTTAGTCTCCACTTCTTTGTCTTCGTTTTTAGGCGTTTTGCAAACTTATAATACCATGATATAAATGGATTGTTTTTATACGTTCAAACGCTTTTCATGCGGATTAACTATAAAACTATTATTTGGAAGGCTTGCTGTCTATTTATCTGTTATTAGTATTTGCAGTCGTAGATAAGAGATAAATATAGTCGACTATTTCAATAATAGTTGAAATTAAAATAATAATGAGAATTTTTTACAAAGTTCCACGTGTCGCTTAATTAGCTTTGAGCAAACAAATAACAACATCTTAAAACCTAAAATAAATGTCTGCGCAAAGAGAAATTGACGGGGGGGCGGGGTGTATTTGTCTTCTTCTGCAAATGAACCATAGAAGAGGTTCGACTGGATTTGTAGGTTTTAAACGTTGTTTTCCGGGTAACCCAGTCAGAAAAATATTGATTAGGCACGCTAAGTTAAGCATGAGTCACTGATGGATCGCGCCGAAGAGCGCGGTCCATCTTTGACTCATGCTTGACTAAATGAAAGTTCCGGATTATGGAATTGTCGATCTTTGACTCATGCTTGACTAAATGAAAGTTCCGGACTATGGAATTGTCGATCTTTGACTCATGCTTGACTAAATAAAATTTCGGATTATTCTTGCACTCATTATATTTGAACCCATATCCAATTGCACCCGTGGTAGCGTGGTGTCTTTGTCTTTATTTTCAAATTCACCATTGAAATGGTTTCATTGAATATGCGTCGGTGTAATATTTTTTTCTTTATTGAAATTCACTCTGAGCAAGGCCGGAATGGTCATTTGAATACCTACTAAAAGACCAGCAACTGCGCTCAAAACGAAAAACACACCAAACGGAACTGAACCGCTATGGTAAAGTGCTGTGAGTGGCATCTACCTCGGGCGGTGGTAATCCATCTACCGCTTCTTAGCATCCTTAAAGTCGCCTCTTGCAACACGCATGAAATGAGTTAGGACTATTCTAAAGCCCCTACCTACATGGCTATTATTCCGTGCACATTTTTGCCCACATTATATTTGAACCTATGCATCCAGTGTGGTTGCTCTCGCCTACGGTTAAACACAAATTATTTGGACACGTCACAATTGCACCCTTAAAAGTTTTGCATCTCGTATACGTTTGCACTCCTATCGATTATGCCACAATTCTCTATTTTACATAAACCGCGGTATGTATAATGTGCATATACCATGGCTGAAAATGCATGTCAGATACGAAGGTGTAGAAGCACGCGGGTGTAAATATAACTTGGTGTAATAATGGTGGCGCAAATGTATTGTACGCGAGAATAAATATACATCGGTGCAAAACTATTGGGTGGATTTATAATAAAAACTCCTTCGAGTGAGTCACCCTGATCAGAACGCATACCGTATCGCATGGAGTATCAAAATACCAATGGTATAAATATGAGTTAAAAAGATCAATAGAGCTAGAACGAGACACGATGTACTTTACTTTTCGCATGTTATGCTGTATATTTAAATACGTAATCTAATTTCAAAAAAACTGATATTTTTTTATTGATATCGTAATGTTTTTATATTATTAATATAATTTTTTAAATTTGTAATAAAATTCATTTATAATTGAAAAAAAACCTATAATGTTGTGAACCTTTTTTCTCGCTACCTAACTTTTAGTTCCGGAATTAGGAATTTTCACTTTAGTGAAACGCTCATCCGACGTCCAATTTAATGTTTCATCAATCAATTACTGGAGACTCGAGATAAAATAATGAATATCCATGATTTTAGCATAATGGTACAGGATTTCATTTTATTCAGCGGGAAAGAAGAGCCGAGAATACGGCTTAATATCATAATAGGGCGAACCACGATCGCTCGTGCAGACACCATTTCTGAATATGGTGAACTTGGTTGGGGGAGGAAGCCGTAAGCAGTGCTTGCGTTAAAAGCCATCTAACACGGGGTTCGAACCTACGTCGGGAATATCATAGATGCTCAGATATAAGCATACCTAATAATTATAGATTTTATATTTATGGTTTATGCTTGGCAGAAAAAATGGTGCTCAAAAGAGTGCTCTATCTGGTTTGTCTACCGAACTTTAACACAAATAAAATTGCGTATCTTCTTTCAAATGCTTCTTGGAAATTCCGCAACAGATGGTTCAGTTCCCAACATTTTATCTGTTAGCAAACCTACAAAAATAGTGCGCTGTGGTATATAACGATAATAAATACCAGACGTGTCAACATCATAATGATAATTTATCCCGATTCGGGGAACCAGCCGAACTATAACATAGTTATGAATCTGGATACAAGGAATAGTGGTTCAAGTGGAGAAATATGTAGATATCTAGTACCCATGTTCGAATTTTACTGCAGTCATCAAGCGTCTCGTTTGGCAAGAAACATGGAAGCTTCCCAAATAAACATATCTCATGTGAATATATTTTATTATGTATGTGTCACTGATGGAAGGCGCCTTCAAGGCGCGGTCCATCTTTGGCTCATGCTTGGCAAAATAAAATTTCGGATTGCGAACGCCAGCGCGGCGACCTAAAAGACTTGTATAGCTAGCATCGCAGGTTATCCAGTCTGAAATATTGGAAATAATCAAACATGTTTTGTTAAGTATAAAGGCGATGGATCGTGCTTTCCTTTTGCAATATAAAATCTTAACTTTTATAAAAAGGCCTTACGCTTAGCAAACAGTATATTCAAAGATCATGCAAAAATTATGTATTGCTGAAATCAGCCATCAGGTTGCCAATTGCTCCCGAATCACTGCTCTGGAAATATTATTTGAGTACGTTACGACACGGTCGGGAGAAAACAAGTGTCATCACTTACTTAGTGTTGACCTCATTAGACTCACAAGGTCTAAAACATGAGTTGGAATGAATATGTCACTAGTATTGGAGCATAGTAAACAAGCTACAACGAAAACCAGTTTTCTATATCGAGCTCGCCATCATCTCTATATCGAAATCATTCTTCATTTGTATACAAACCCCTAATTCGACTCTGCATGGGGTATTGCTGCCACATTCGGGACAGTGGCTCCACTACTGTTCTCAGCATGCTCGACCGTATTCAACGGCGTGTGATCAATATAATTGGTCCTAACTTTCGTTCGGTCTGCCAAGTTTGCCTCATCGTTGCGATGTTGACTCACTCTGTTTATTTTACAGATATTTTTTTCCAAGAATCTCAAAACTGAGAAAACCATTGCCTTCTCACCGCTTTTATAATCGCGTTGATCTGCATTGCTTCATGTTGATCGTATTGATCAAGCATGGCTCGCGTCAATAGACATCTGTCAGAAAGGGTGGTAGTACGGTACGGTGCGAAATTTTCATCGTACTTCGAACCAGCAAAATAAGTTCGTACCGAACTTCGTACCGTACCTTGCGAAAATTTTCCGTACCTTACGATATTATTTTTTTCCTACAGCGTACCGAACTTCGTGCCAGTACGAAATCAAGTTCGATAAATATTTTTTATTCATCGTACTATATTTCGTACCAGTATGAAATCGGGAACGATTCGCTGGGCAGCAATTTCGTACCGTACCAATTACCAATGGCCAAAACAGTCTTATTTGTAAAATCTGGCTACCGCAAGAAACATCACCAACATCTTAAATCAAAGCGATGCAGTTTTGTGCTATCTGGTTCAATATCCAGCACAGTAAAACATAGGCGTAACTGGCGGGGGATATATGCTTATGCCCTTCCCCAATATCATTGTTTCTATTCATATATAGAATAGCGTATAATATGAGAATGGTAGACCGGCGGTGATGAATAGTGGTGGGATGAGCACTGACGTCGCGAATAAATCTGGCATGAAGCAATATTTAGCATATTAGCAGCATTGTGTCGTCACATCGAAATCAAGTTCGATAAATATTTTTTATTTATCGTACTATATTTCGTACCAGTATGAAATCGGGAACGATTCGCTGGGCAGCAATTTCGTACCGTACCAATTACCAATGGCCAAAACAGTCTTATTTGTAAAATCTGGCTACCGCAAGAAACATCACCAACATCTTAAATCAAAGCGATGCAGTTTTGTGCTATCTGGTTCAATATCCAGCACAGTAAAACATAGGCGTAACTGGCGGGGGATATATGCTTATGCCCTTCCCCAATATCATTGTTTCTATTCATATATAGAATAGCGTATAATATGAGAATGGTAGACCGGCGGTGATGAATAGTGGTGGGATGAGCACTGACGTCGCGAATAAATCTGGCATGAAGCAATATTTAGCATATTAGCAGCATTGTGTCGTCATTAATAATTCTCTTACGACGAAAGAATGTCCATTGTGCACTGTAAGATCCATACCGCCCACTGATGTTTCTATCTAATGGTGGCCTGAATTCTTAGCTGAAATAAGCGATCTGCGCCTGTTTCCTGGTGCTCTATTCTTCTGAATCCAAAATGCGCACACAATACGGACATACCTCACCAAAGTTTATATTAAAAAAAAACAGAACACTGGTATGTGCCAGAAAATGTCTTATAACTTGCAGCAAGGGTTGAAATAAACAGCAAACACGAGAAAATACAATTGCAGCAAATTCTTCGACTAGGAGCATTAAAGTTGCGCCCACACAAGTTATGGTGAACGCAACGATAAATAGTGACAACCTTTGATGCAGCGTATGAATATTGGCAGGCCTGGACGCAAATTACACTCTTGGTTCTTTACGCCCACTCTGCGCACACTAGCGGTTTAATTGTCTCACGGCCTTACCGGCCGGAGCTTCAGCGAAGGGCCGAGCATGACAGCCATAATACCGCGACAAACGGTCAAGTGCCAAACAAGCCCAGACCATGCCTGACTCTGTGGTAATATCCTAATGGAAATAGAATCAAGTATAACCCCTAAATAGGTTAAATACAGCTATATATGACATAACCCGCACGGTCAATGCAAGAGTAGTAGATAATACAACTAACAGCTCTTGTTTCGCCAAGCGTAATCTGGGATCGTGCGCTATAAACAAACGTGAAAAAGTAACTAGCATTTTGCTACTGTATAAAAGAATACATTAGACCAAAAATTAAGCAACTACGTAACCTGGACAGTTAGGGACATGTTTTAGATTCATAGTACAAATACAAGTCACCTAAACCGAATTCAACCATTTCCCTAACATCGAATAACCAACATAAAACAGCACACCTCAATTACCAATACAGTCACCACGCAAAACAAACCAATTTAGAAATGCGCAACTCCAATAATGAACAAAACATTTCGAATAATTGAGTTAGAAGAATTTCGTCAGAGGACGATTAAATTTTAAACATGATTTCAGACGGGCCAAATATAACATCTGGTTTAACTGTTTTGCAATAACATAAAAGATGAGATATCTAATATTGTCCAGTATTACTAACTGTCATCGTTCTCACAAAGTTAATAATTATCTTTGAGAACCACGCCATGCTCGCGCCATGATGGCGCGACTTTCGGATTTAGAAATACACAAAAGCGCGGCCAACTGTGCTTTATTACACTACTTCAATGAGCAAGGGTAAACGAGGCGGACTTGAGAGAAATCAGTATCAGTATATCTCAGAAAACAGAAACAAGCCACACCTGAATAACAAGTATAGTTTATTGAGTTAAGTATAAATACAAAACTGATTTATAATCGCAAAGCACGGAGTTATATAGTATAAAAGGTTGAGTAGCTCTATTAAGTAGCCCTTAGTTGGTTCTTTTTAGGCTCTGCTTCCGGCCTCGCTCTGAGTAATTTTCAAAGAAAAAAAGAAAAACACTTTCAGAAGCAACTACTTGAGAAAGTGCCATCCTTTGAAGTGGTTACATAACAGAATTGAATTTATTACGTCACAGTGAGATATCGTAAACGTAATGAAATTACGATGAGCTGTTTTTTTACGTATCAGGAGTTGGAAAGTTCCCAGTATATTTCCAAAAAAAAACACAAAATTCTGTTTTCACTCCTTCATGTATTAGGCAATGACGATATATGATGGAAACTTACAATTAAAATATATTTTCTAAGAGATATCTCACAGCACACAGGCTTCTGGACCGATATTCTGGCTGACAAACAAAGTTATGCAATAATCAAATTTAACCTTTCAAGATATTAAATCAGGCCAGGCATAATACCGCTATAATCCGAAGAAATCACATATACGCCATGGACTGGTGTATCAGTATCAAAGCTTTTCTTTACACTCTTTTTGATCTGTCCAATGATATATGTATGGGACATGCATGGGACAGACAAGATTTGGTGCCTTTTCATTCAGCTTCGGACTGTGTCAAATCAGTATGAAAGTCGATCTTTATATTTTTTTCATTTACCAATGGTAATGTATTGGCCATACATGGGACAGGCAAGGTATGGTGCCTTGAATTTATTTTTGGTTTGTTTACCTCAGGGCTTTGCCAAATCAGTGTCAAAGCCCATCTTTACACTCTTTTTGATCTATCTGATGATATATGTATGGGTCATACGTGGGACAGAATAGGTATAGTCTCTTGAAAATATTTTTGGGTTATTCAACTCACGACTGTGCCAAATCAGTAAGAAATCCCATTTCTATATCTCTTTTTGATCTATCCAATGATATATCTGAGGCCCATGCATGGGACAGATAAGGTATGAGTCTTAAAATTATATTTGAATTATTAATCCTAGGACTGTGCCAAATCATCAGTAAAGCCCATCTTTACACTCTTTTTGTCTATTCAATGATATATACATGTGCCATGCGTGGAACAGACAAGGTATTGTATTTTGGAATTATATTTGGTTCATTCAACTCAGAACTGTGTTGAATCAACACTAAAGCCAATATTTGCATTCCTCTTAATCTATCCAATGATATATGTGTGGGCCGTGCATGTGGCAGACGAGGCATGGTGTTTATATATTATATTTGAGTTATTCATCTCAGGACTATGTCAAATCTGTATATAAACCTATCTTTATACTCTTTTTGATCTATCCAATGATATATGTATGGGCCATGCATGAAACAGACAGGATTTGGGGTCTTGAGATTATTTTAATTCATTCATCTCCGGACCATGTCAAATCAGTATGAAAGTCCATCTTTACACTGTTTTAGATATACCCAAGGATATATGTATGGGCCATACCAGAATGCTGGCATAATGAAATTATAGAAAAATTTTAAGTGGATACATCAAGAATAGAATAACTACTCCCATCGCCTTTAACAAACATCTTTCTATGTTTTTAAGGGTATTCGGAACTTATGTACGGACCATGCATGATACTGATATGCCAAACTACATATATGATTATTCGCTGTACGTCGTAAGTCTAAAAACAGCTTCTCCCTTTATTTACTCGTATGACTCTCCATTCACTCAAGATCACACTAAATCAAAGATTTGTATGGTTTTATTATAGAAGTTCCCAACGTAAACCAATCGTAAATAAACAGAGGAAAGACAGGATTGTCGTTAAGTCAAATACGCTCAACAAAGCTGGAAGTTCCAGTCAAGACGAGCAATCCTAGGTCAATCAATTGTAAATGTAATTGATGTTACTGTTTTAGAACGTTTGGACTATACTCTAAAAACAAAACAGAGTTAGAGAATATCCCAAACACATACATTTCACAAAACACCCTAGCGCACTATATCACTACAAATTTCGGCACAACACCGCTCACTGAAAGGCAAACAACGCTAAAGCGGCACGGCCTCCCGCATCTCGGCATATAACACCGAGAAAACGTAAATTCAAATAATTAGGTAATAATTGTCCCGATACGACGGGCAATAAAGGTGATAATTTGAGTCTCCGGAAAACTGCCAGCATTCGTTGTTGATTTATACATTTTGTGCTCTACGACTACGAATAACTATACTTAGAAAATTTTTGTATCAGAAATGTCGAATCAATCTTAAAATTTATCATGACTCGTTTTCAACCAATTTTAGAAATCATGCATGTGCCACACATGATTCCAACATAAAAGTGGGGTCCTAAAATTTTTGGATATGGTCCCAAGTTTTTTTTAAGTCACTGAACTTAGTCATACGTCCCAGTACATAACATGATACAAAACGATATTTTATTTCAAATAGCAAAATTAAAAGGAATTCGAGCTCTCTAATCACATTAGCTCACGCTGCACTGAATATTCTTTGTTTGTGCACGAATCGATGTATTAAAACAGCTTTCAAACTGACAAAACTGGCCAATTTACAGCTCCTGTACCGTAAAAACAAAGGTATAAATCGAGAATCTGTGCAGCAAAACTTCTTTACTAAATCTTGGACTATGACCCAACTCACACAGAACGCTTTCGAAGCTTCCTTGCAAAATGCGTTTTCGAATCCCTGAAAAAATTTTAAGTTGAATTTCGACAGAAAATCTAGAATCCTTGGAACAGGGAGACTTGGAAACTTAGGTAAAAGATATGGAATAAAAAGTTTCCAGTCATACAGACTTTTTCACTAACAATTTAGATCACTAGACCTTGCAGATTTGATGCTAGAGTTCAAAGGTATATGTCAACGGCACTTGCACAGACCACGTTACCATGTCGTCAATCAATGTGATGCTTGGTTGAATTTTGACAGAAAATCTAGAATCCTTGAATAGGGAGACTTGGAAGCATAGGTAAAAATATGGAATAAAAAGTATTTAGTCATACAGACCTTTTCACTAAAATTTAGATCACTAGACCTTGCAGCTTTGATGCTAGAGCCAAAAAGTATCTGGCAACTATCACACTCACACACCACGTGGTCATGACGTGAATCAATGTGATTTTGGCAGACAGTCTATTAGGCCAGCGTAGAATTTTCTCTGTGGCGAAAGCCTTAATAATAAACCTTGCTTCGATGGAAAAGGGAATTTGAAATGATATCTTCCAAGTTCGAGAAATAAATTATTTAAAAGACTATTAATCTCAAAGGAAATGTTCTCCTGTTGGAAACACGAGTCTTATTATAGCAATGTCCGAGACATTTTTGATTTACATATACGGAAATAGTGTATGTTACATATTTGTAACATATTTGTTTGATGTTGGATATGATTTCCTATATTGTATACAAGAGCTTAGGTGAAGCAAGGATCTGGCTGTTATATTTATGGCATGACAGGGTTTTGCTATTTAGGGTAAACCGGATCGAATAATGTGTTTTATCATTTGAGAGTATCGTTTTTCAGGGTGTTGAGAATTGGTCCTCGTTCAATTCTTTTCTTGTGTGTCTTATTATTCATCTAGGTCTGTGTTTGATTTCAAAAGCATTGAACAGTAATATTGAGTACCACCTGAATAAACGGAATTTGAGTATTTGGGAAAGTAGATTACGATACCATAGTCTAATAGATTTTGTTGTACATACATGTTTTCTCTTGTATGCATCCCTCGATGGTGTGATCCATCTGTGACGTATGTTCGTAAAAATAAAAGTTTTCGAAAGGCAAAAGTTTCAATAGGAACCTGAAATATCATATCGATAATTAAGTTAATAATTACTTTCGCCGTAGCGAAAGTCCTATTGAAATAAATGCTACGCTGTTTTTCGTATCATTATTATGCTATTCGGCTCTAGCAACAAAGCTGCAGGATCTGATGATCTAAAATCTTAGTCAAGCTTTCACGTCTCTAGGTTCCAGGATCTTGGATTTTTGTCAAAATGCAGTAAAAAAGTGATGATAATGAATCGCATAAGGTTTTGGTTTTTGTAGTACAAGCCTTCTGAATGTGATTCATGTCTGAGATCATAGTCAAAGAGTCGATGAAAAACTTATGCCGCTTACTTTTTGTACTTAGATCTTTGTTTACCTGATATAACCATTTAAAATTGGCTACTGAACTTTCGGAATCCCATTCTTTGACGTCATAGTCACGTCACGTGGTGCGTGGGAGTGCTACAAATCAGTTCCGACATTCGGATTTGTTCTATGTATTAAAAATATTGCATTATATGACGATTTAAAGGGCTTTGTTAATGTTTGGTGCTTTCAACAATTTTTTCCGAACAACTTTAATAATTTTAAGACTCAATATCGCATCTGTTCCATACATGAACCGTGCATATTTCAATGAATCGATCCAAAAGCCTGTGAATATATGCTTTGAGACTGATATAAAAACAGTCCCGTACTAAGTAGATCTAAAATCACAGTCAAAAAGTCTGTGTGAATGAAAACCTTGTTTCATATTTTAAACAAAGATTTCAAGTCTCTTTGATCCAGGTTCTTAGATTTTTCATCAAAAATGAAGAAAAATGGATTGCATAAGGCCTTTGCTGAACAAGCTTTTGGAATGGGATTTATATCTTAGATCATAGTCAAAGACTAGATGAAAAACTTATGCCGCTCATATTCATATTTAAATCTCTTTTCTTGGGATACACCTGCTCAAAACTGGGTAGTTTAAGAGGTATTTTATGACGTTTTAAGTCTATCGCAGACAAAGAGAATCAGTGGAGCTAGTGTCTGTAACCGTTTAGGCATAGAAACTCCATAACAATGCAATGGGGATCTTGGGTTTGCTAATGTGATTACAGAGCCCAAATTCTTGATGGTCATCTTGACACGTATGATCCATTTACAGTTTCAAGACTTCACATCGTATTTGTCTAATACACGGAAAATCACTTGCAACAGTTGGTCTATGGAGCATATATGATTTCTTTGGCAAGCTTTGTCAATTTGTCAGTCTGTTAGAATCTCAGTCCAGACGTGTGCTGTAAGACATATTTTTTAGGATGTATGAGTAATCATGGAATATCTAGTGATGATAGTGCTTAGCATGGTCAGGCAAAAGCCTTTGTAGTACTGTGTACACCGTTCCAGTTTTATCACTGGAACTCCGCAAAAATCAAATTCTAGATGTAAGCAAGTGTATATATATATATATATATTTCTATACATTTATTCTTTTTCTACTGCCAAGTGAAGCACATAGATTGTAAGGGTTTTAAATACCGGCGTCTGAGGTAAATATTTAATTGAAGATCTCACGTGATTACAGACTAAAGTCCACTTCATGAGGTCATATAGATACGTGAAATATCAGGCGATATTTGAAAGAATCTACGCATGCAAACGACAGGCAAGCTTCTAGAAAGAATAAACCATCCTATAAATAAATCTTTATCTATCATTCAGATTTGTTTTCTCCTTACTGCGCTATTTGTTAAGCCAACTCCCATTTGAGTCTTGAATAGCAGGATTGATTTTCTTCTATGTAGAACAATATAACGTCACAATACGCATGCAATGTACCAACTCGATGTTAAAACGAAACATTTAACAAAAATCCTTAAATTCGAATAAATGTGTTGTTAATGAATCGGGAAACTCAGCAAGTGTTTCAGCAAGGGAAACTTCAGTGCTATTCGTATCAGTGCGATGCAATAAAAGAAACGCTTCTTAACGTGCCGTGTGTAAGCAAGCCGATACACAGGAAACAACACAAAAAATCAGCTATCAGATATTAAGTGGTTTCCTTACATTTTACGTACTGCTTCCGGTTTTCCCCAGAGTGAATTTCGGGGAAAAAATACTCACTTAAATTCTGCAAAAATTTAAGGCACATGACCTGACGTAACCAAGCCCAATGGGTATCGGACAAAATCACTCCTTGGAAAATAGGGTAGGGCATACATATAGGGTGGCTCTACTTTTTTCATAATTTCACTTATAAGCAAGAAGTACCAAAAAGGAACCGATTAAGGACTAATCAACGCTTGATAAGAGTTAATTTTCAATTAAAAACTAACTTTCATTCGAAGTAGAAGATACTTCTACACCTGGTCAATGTTCAGTAAAAGTCCAGTCATATTGATCTCTGCGCATTTTTCTTTTTGAACAATAGCAACTATATGTATAGTAAATGATATCTTTATGACAGAATAAATATTTTCTTCCTATTCATAAAACAGATAACAAGTACACGTCGGTGAGGCATTCATGCACAAGACTGTTTTATGGACCATGGCGTTATCAATCACATTACTAATTGAAAATTTTCTCATTCTGTTTTTTTTTAGAATGCAATATTGATTGATTATAACTTTGAAAATATATTACAATATTTGATATTCGCAATCAATGAGTATGGAAGTAGTGCTTAAGAGAATTCAATTGGTTGCGTCACGATATAGTAAACGTAATATCGTAAACGTAATGAACGTAAACGAACTACCCTGAAGGCGTAGGCGCTGCGGGTTTTTCAAATATTCAAGGGCTGACCTCGTGTTCACCCCAATCAGAAAATGTATTTTGCCAAGCATTCACGACAGATGAAGCGCGTCTTGACTTATCGATGTAATCCATCAGTATCAAATGTTTAACAAAAGATTATGAAAAAAAGCTTCCGGGGCAGACTTCCTTTTTGACCAAAACAGTGTCTTTTCAAGTTTTATAGGCAACCTAGAACGGTAAACTTACCGCCAATTTCAAATATTTTAACTCAGATCGTTTTGGGCCAGGGACACCGAAAACAATGTGAAGACCAGGAATTTCAATACCGTCATTTTTCGGTCAACTTGTTGCCGTGACTATTTGTTGTTTTTGTTGATATATCCAAATATTCTAGTGTCTTCATATTAATTCCCTATAGTTTCTCAGGTAGTGGGTTAAGTGAGGAGCGATCATTTATGACAATGCTTACATAAAAGGTTTACAACTTCATTTTTAAATATATATAAATTTCTGGACAGGTGTGGGAAGTGTGCCGCGCAAACAAGCATTTTTGTCCCCAGTCAGGAAACTTCTGTCAAAACATGCTGATAGCTATGGCAACCACGCTACTATGCCTGTTTCAAGTAAGCTACATCTATTAGCGCTATATTGGACCAGGAGCGCAGAAAGATCGTTTTACATAATATTTCAGTCACCAATGGATAATGCAACGCGGGTTAAATATACCGAGCTAATGTTTAACAATTGGTCTAGCATTACAAAAGAACCAGCAGCATGTATACACACACACAGAGATAGAAAATAATTACTCATTATCTGAAATGAGACAGTTTTGAGCTAGTTTCCAAGCAATTGAAGTTTGTGAATACCGACGTAAAGTATTACTTCGAATTTGAATTATCATCTGAAAGCCATCGTCGAAATAACGTTGTTTAAAACCAAACGACAATAAAGTAATTGCTTCAGTGCGCGTCAATGCGGGCATTAGACCGGCAAGCACTGATGTCAAAATCCCAACGATCTACCTATAATTTTATAAGGTTACTGACTCTTGTCCATATCTTTTTGTTTTTTATTGTGTTGTTAAAGTATTTTTTTTACTTGTTGATGTAGTTTGGCTTTATTCTAACGACTAGAAGCCGTTTAACTGTTCACCGGTTGTGTTTTATTTGCTATACATGAAATAAAATTCGCAGCAAGTTTATAAGGTAATGATTGTCCATATTTTAGACTTGTAAGGAAATGCTACGCAGTTTTATATATTAATAGTTAATAATAGTTAGTTTCTTCGTGGAGAGGAGAAACCGTTACTTCTAGTTAGGCATTAAACATAAGATGATTAAAATTATTTGTAACCAGCTTTATAAATTTTTTTCGCGCTGCATTGTCCACAAGATATTATGGGTTAGATATTTATGTTCGAGCAAGGTGCCAGGCTTTTGTTCATAGATATACTGATATGCGTACTGAAAGCTTGAGACTGATGCGATTGATATAGATATTCGGGAAATTATACTATACATCAGACCCAAAACTTAAATTTTTGAATTAAGTTTTTTACTTTTCTCAAATTAATGCATTTTTCCACGCTAAATACTATTTACCCAAGTGCAACGGTTTGCCAAACGCTCTATGATTTTTTGGGGGGCGTGGCTAAATTACTATAAGATAAAATATATCAACGTATAAAATTCAGCTGAATAGTAGTGGCCTGTAAAATCGTTAAATTATATTTACGGATTACTAATATTTGCTTAAAAAGACTTAAAGCGATGTATTTCCAATTACACTCCAGTCCAAGAGCGAAAATTTTCATTTTAATGACAAAATACAATCGATTTTGGTCAAATTTGACCGAATCGAATGTATCTTGTAGAAAGTTTCAAAAGTTTCCAGTATATTTCCAAAGAAAAATACAAAATCCTGTTCTCCCTTCTTCATGTATCAGGCAATAGAGATATATGATGGAAAATTACAATAAATTTACATGTAAAATTCCGCTCACTGTTTTTTTTGTTTTCCTAGCAACTTATTCAGTATTAATACTATGCGTACTGTATCCTTGTACTGTATTTTAGCACTGAGTTTTTTCGCAGGATATTGTGAGTTGGAAAATGGTATTAAGGTAAGATATTATTTTTTCGTTCTGTGGTGAATTCATAATCTCGCAAATGAGAGCTTTTTAGATGAACGGATTTAGTTATTAAATACTAATAAATAACCAAAAGAAAGTATTTCTCTCAACAATCTGCTGGTAGACTAAGTAAAATCGTTTCAATATAAATACATTTTGTACTAGTTGCTTTTGAAATAAATTCAATATTATTTTATGAAAAAATTTACAAATTGACAAACAAATGATAAAATACATTTTTGTCGACTTCGAAATGACGCTCTTGAAATGACGTCATAATACATTTTCAGAAAGTATATATCAATATTGATATCTTTGACAATTTTATAAGAAAATGTCTTCGTTTGTTCATCATAGTACTTTTGATTCGAATATTCGATTCATAAAAATTATTCGTTTCGATTTTGAATTCAACAATTTGACTCCCAGTCAAAAACATTTTTACCGACCATGAACTAAATTTTTCTTATTGTTACAGCCCGGTGACTTATGTGACTATCATGCAGTGCCTAAAAGATTCATGATCAAAAACGGGGAATTTGGATGTTTCGAATGCGACGCTGGTTATTATTGGAATCAACACAACAAACGTTGTTCTTTGTGCACAGGATACCTGACAAGTTGCAAACCGACTATTAAGTTATGGGCATGCGATACGCCAAGAAGGTTGGTGTTCAGTTCTTTGAATAAGTTTCGTAATAGCTTGTTTTTTAAATAGCTCACTGTTGGTGCTGGTTGTTGGGTGCGGAAGTGGGGACTGGAATTCGTTGAAACCAAAACAAAAAATGACATAATCACTTAAGTTAGAAAAATTGCAACAGCGCATGAGGCTTGGTTGAGTATTAGCAAATGATGTAATATAGCCACAGTGTAAAAGCTCAACATATCATGGCAGCAAATTTATGGGGCGCCAAACGTAACTTTTTTTGTACACAGAACATCTGTGTTTAACCCCATATTTCTGGACATTTCATGAATATGCAGTGTCACTTTTATGATGACACATTTGATGCCAATATAGCGCCTGTACATTTAATTTGAATCTGCGTTTATATGCTGGGCGCCAAATGCTTAAATAATATTTACGTGCCAAGGGAGCATCGAACATTTGCTAAATATGCAATATCACATTTATGTAAATATTGTTGGCTCCAAAATAGCACCTGCACATTTAATTTATAACCTCGCTTGCACTATCAATGTTGCCCGTTCCGATCTTGCATATTTCAAATAAATGTCATTTCAGCTGCAGACAAGCGCATTTACTAAAGATACGTTTAGTGAACCACCAAATTTGTACTTCTCCATTTAATTAAATACGCACTCTAATCTGCATTTAGAGCGTTATGGCACTCACTTTCAACTTCCAATTTACATAACTCGCTGTGCGAGAATTATAAAAAAAAGGAATTTCAAATCAACACCGCAAAAAAGGCAGAGACATTTAACGCATAGCGTAGTATTAAAGCAGATAATTCCTATTCCTCACAGTAAATGCAACGACGCTGCAGCAAGTAAAGCTCCGACTACCGATGCGGTGTATAACCACTCAACTCCGATGCAAGATGAAACAAGTAGTCTCCGAACAGATGCAACTAATTCAGCAAGTCCTGTGTTTATAGCCCTCACAAACACGACAAGTTTACCTCAGGCTGAAAGTCTGCCTGCGACCGTGACCTCTGGAACAAAACATGAATTTGGTAATACAACCTCGGTGAAAATGGACGATATTCCTACATCTGAAAAATCTTTGACTCGAGTCTTGGATTTTAAAATAGTCTTAAAAATTGTTTTAATTATTGCTATTATTCTAGTCTTCGTATGTATCGCCGCATGTATCGCCGCATGTTTTTGGAATAAACAGTCAGATACACAAAAATAAGCAAGGACAGGCAACGCTGCTACATGTTTAGAAAAACTGTCAATTTTATTTTTTGGGTTTAATCTGAGCAAGGTCAGAAGCCTACAAAGGTGGCAAAGGGACACATGAATGGTAAAACCGGCAACTCCCTGTTATAAACAATTCTGTCTGAACATAATTTGTCAGGAATGGCCCATTTTTGATGCATGATTCAAAAAATATGCACCCTTGCCCTGAAAACTTTTATTGACGTATGAATCTCTCTGAGGCTGTACGAAAAATATCTATTTAAAATATTGTCGTGGTTATCATATCGTCGAAGAAATATTTGCCGAATGTTATTTAATTACTTACACTTAAGATTGAAAAATCATACTCGGAAATATATCGACACAAACTATTTCATATTCAGGTGATATTGCCACAATACTGCAACGAAGTCAATCATATAGGACTTAAAAAACACGTAAATTGCACACGGTAATTATTTACATATAGCATCTCCTTTTTCATCTAGATCGCTTGTTTGTCTTGTGTATGTATCAATATGAGAATATTAATAATATATTAACTGATATTTATAAACGTGTAATGATTTGCATTTTTTTTGTTGTATTTTCTTTGTGTCTTCCTGTCTCGCTAAGTGTTATATACCGAACATCTTTTATCTTTGCTGTATACTGTATACAAATATTTTTCCGGTAGACGGTCATTTAATATTTATTTCATTGCACATCAAAATTTTCACAATTTTCACAAAAACTTTACAACCATATAGTTCCATAATATTGCCTGTATATATATATATAAATCTACTTATGTTATTGTATCTAAAAATGTTATTGTATGTGTATATCGTAGTGTTTTATTGTTACGTTATTCTATCTTTTTATTTCCAAGCTATCTTATAGTGCAATTTTTTAGCATTGCAGAATGGTTGTTAAAG
>OZ023148.1:14760089-14776818 GCA_963675895.2 Styela plicata
TTTTAAAGCCACTTTTCTGAGTGGTTCACCTTTCCAAGTCCCTGTAACATCGGCCTGGAGCCACTTTTTTGAGTGGGTCACCCTGTCCAAGTCCCTGTAACATCGGCCGAGGGTACAATTACCGGAAAGATAATGATCTTTTCCTGATCGGCTTAGCCTACCCCAAAGTTCTTACAGCCTGGGTTTGAGTGGTGGGCATGGATAAGCGAGCCGGACTCGTCGGGGCTCGAACCCGAAATCTTCAACTTGCGATGCCAACATGTTCAACAATAGGCCATCGCGCCCACGTTGCGATGTGTTGCAAATAATTGATAATAATGTTAGTCGGTGCAAATGTGCGAGAATGAAAACATACCTCAAGCAAAATTTTTTTCCCACATGTTTTGTTAAGTATATGTCACTGATGGATCGTGTTGCTAAGACACGGTCCATCTGTGACTCAAGCTTGATATATTAAAATGTAGATGAATATGAAATATTCTGTTGTCATAGACCGGCCTAATAAAATTGCATTTTTTAATATTTTGAAATGGTGTAATTTCACCAGTTCAGGCCATTTTGCATTAAAAATTTTGCTTTCCGCGAGGTTTTTTGCACTTTCGCCCCAATGCAGTAGGATTCTTGACTTATAGTAAAATTACTTTTGCTCTCGTGTTATGACGTCACTACTTGATGATGTCTCAATTTTTTTATCTTATGCAGGAGCTTTACTATTCTAATCGAGTACGTACACTCTATCAAAAATACGGGAAATTCAATGTCTATTAGCAGTAAATATAAGTCAAAATTGAGAAGATTTATGTCAAATATTATGTATCTGTTGATGGCGACTCTTAGAGAGGCGCCTTTCCATCAAGAGCCCATAATTGGTCCAAAGAAAAATTGTGATTTTGTTGGAGTATTACAAAATGAAATTATATTGAAGATCGTTATTGTTACTGTATTCTTGCTTGCAGTGAAGAAGAGGTAGTAAAGATTGCATGTATTGGTATAAAGAATTGGAAAAAATATCTTACTCATAGATTTGCCAAATCTTGCAGCCATCCGCATCCAGAACACATTGTTGATCTTTTGTACAATCTTTGTCATCCGAACAGGAACCGATCTTGCCCGGACACTGTTTGCCTAAATCACGAAAGAAGATAAAATATAAGAGAAAAAACATGGAGCTGAAAATCATTTTTCAATAATTTCATTGTATTTTATCGCAAATTCATAAAATCCAAAGTTTGCCGTATTTCAAAATTTTGAATGGAATCTTTGCGAACTTTGCAAAATATGAGTACGCTGTATAACCTGCATTACATATCTTGCAGTCATATTACCGAAGATAATAAAAATTTGCCCATTTTTGTCGGTGTACATAAACTTTGAACTGGTAACATCATCCATAACTACAGCCGGGCAATTCGATCCGGGGATTCAAATTGATTCAAAGCACAAATTATTGAAATCAATCGTGGATCGGTCGTGGAAACAAAAACTTGCTAAATGAAGTGAAATTTCTTATTTTAAAAAGACAAAATTCAATCGATTTTTGTGTCCAATTTTACCAAATCGATTGTATTTTGACGTTGAAAAAATGAAAATATTTCTTTTTTGACATGATACGTAATTAAAAAATATATCATTAAGTCTGATTATATGCTAATATTTCTAAATCGTAAATATAAATTTTCCTAATTATCGTAATCGAACAATAAATAAGAGTAAAAATAGAATATTTGCTATTTTTATGAAATTAGTGATTTGATCCGATTCGAAAAAATATCCGAATCAGATTCTAATTCCAAATAATTCGGTTTTGCCAACCCTTACCCATAACCAATGCAATTTCATATTCTGACTATTCAGAAGGGTCACTTGATCCCCCATTTATCGCTCCGTCGAGGCGGGGTCGACCTGTGCCTCGTGATTGAATAAATGGCAGTTCTGATTAGGAAACTTGAGTTGAATCTAATCGAATTTCAGAACTAGTTATTCGAATTCGAGTCGGTTATATATCTGAAGCTATTTGAATCTTGAAATGGCGTTTCTAGTTATTTTTATCTCACCAGTCCAGCACATTTTGCATCCTTTTCCATCTTCCATACATTTCTCTACATTTGCTTTGGCAGTCTTTATCTGTTGTACATGGGTTCTGTGCAGTGGCAGCACAGGTATTTGCTTAAAAAATGAATCATATTTATTTTTAGATTCTTCATGCAGCGGATTTGATGTAAAACGAAAATTCTTTGCGAACTCAATTGTCTATTACTTCCAAATCACCCAGAGCAATCGGGAACAGTTGGTAATGTATGGAAAAACATACTTCTCAACAAGATTTTAAAATATTATGTTAATGATGTTCCAAAGGCTTGATTTTGGTGACTTAGATTTCTAATTTGAAGATCCGCTCTTCGATTTATTATTTTTTGTTCTTATTTTTGATTTTCAATACCTAATTGCGAGCGAAGAGCCGCAGCAAATTTACGCCCACACATGTCATGTAAAGATGAGGATAGGTCCCAGTTTCGGATTTTGAAAAATTTTAGAGCGTTGAGAGCGTGTAACCGTTTTAACGCAACCAAAAGAAAAATTGATCTCATTGATTAAGAGAATATGTTTAGTTATCTGTGTGGTATTCAATATATCCGTGATTACAGAACACATACTTGACCAATTAAACTTATAGCTATTTTATAGAAGTTTGCTTTGAGCAAGGCCAAAAGCAGATCTGAAGGGCGCCAGCTAACGACTACTCAAATGACAGAGAGCTGCTACAAAATCTAGCTCCAGTAACTGCAATCTGAGCGAAAACATGGCAATGCATAACTAAAACCCAATGGTAAAGTTCAATAATTGGTATCTCCTCTGGGAGATGATGACTCCATCTACCACTTCTTTGTTACATTTTATTCCTCTTCTACGACGCACAGAAAATACGTTAGGGCAATTCTAAAAGCGTGTCTATACATGGGCAGGGCTAGACAAAACCGAATCATTTGGAATACGAATATGATTCGAATAATTTTTTCGAATCGGATCGAATCATAAATTCCATGTAAATTACAAATATCTCAATTTTACTATTACAACTTGTCTCCATTGCGAAAATCAAGAAAATTTGTAGTTTATAGTGTGTTTCAACTCACACTCAGGACATCAATTTTTATATTTTAAAGGCAAAATATATTACATATTTCGTTGTTAAAAATGGAAATTCTAGTTCATTCAGCAAGTTTGTGTTTGTATGAACGATTTGCGACTGATTCGAAGCAATTGAGCTTTGAAGCGCTTCGAATTGCCGAACCGAATTGCCCAGCCCTATACATGGGTAGTTGATTAACATCACAAATACGCAAATTATTGGCTAAGTTTGTCTCAAATTCTACACTCACCTTTCGATTTACAAACCGTTGATCTGCATTCGAGAGATTTACAGCAAACTTCGGTTGTTTTCGCAACCCTTATCATCCACGCAAGGTATTTTAGGACATCTTGGATGCTTCGGTGAACGTAGTCGGGACCACCAATGGGACAATAAGGAGCCAGAAATGGTCTGGAGGGGAAACCTGAGATTTAAAAAAAATGGTTTAAAAGGACTTTGGATTGTGATCAGAACTGGGCACTTTGCTTCAGTAATTTGAATCGAGTCTAAGCACAAATTATTTAAATTTACTTGTATCCATTGAAGATACAACGTGGCTTGAAAATACACTGTGATTTTCCGTCTGCTTACACTATACATACGGTGCAATTCATTTTCAGTAGTTGTATGTTTCATTGTAAATTATAAAAGTTCAAAACCGCCTTATCTATTAACAGTCTATAATTATTTTTTTAATTTTATTTTAATATCACCATATAAAATTACGGTCAAAAGGACGATGCTTTGACTGCATTTTTGTAACAGTGATTCATTAATAGTATATTAGTATCTACAACTTTCGCAATTACAACAGTGATATAAATACGAGATATTTCAATTTTTTGCAAAATTACTGGTTGGACCTGGTTCGAATAAATTATCCATATAAGATTCAAATTTCAAAATAGGGCGCAATGGCCTAGACCTATACATGTCAGCATCGCAGATTAAATATACCGGGTTCCAGTCCCGGCGTGTCCGGCAAGTCCGGCTCGTTAATCCATGTCTACCACTTAACTCAGGGTGTAATAACTTGGGTAGGCTAAGCCGAAGAGGAAAGATCATATCTTTCCAACACCTCTATCCCTGACCAAAATTATCAACTCACCAAGCCCTTCTATTTGGCATTGCTTGGCCGTTAGACAAGATGGAGAAAAACCACAGATTTCTCCGAATGAACAATCAATTGAAGATTGGCAAGGTTTGTTGCAAATACTTGGTCTCGTAGGAACTGCGACGAAAAAAGAACAAAAAAAATTATACAATCAAAAATTTTAAACTCAAAACCCGAAAACACTTCAAGGAAACAAACAAATCGTTCTAATTACTTTTTGATTATTTTTTTTTTTCGAATCTTTAATTCGAATCCGATCGCTGCAGATAAATAGCAAGTCCAAGTCAGAATATTTTTTGTCACCTATGTACAGATGAATTGCACCTCAAATAAGGTAGACCCACTTAATTGCAACAGTTGTTTTATTCACTATATCCGACTGAGCTGCCATGTTTTTATTTACACTTTGTCCTTTTTAAAACCCAAGAATCTTTGTCTACGTCAACAATACAAGAAAATAAAAGATGTAATCTATATAAGGACAAAAATAGTTTGAACAAAGTTTTGTTTTTGTTTATTCTATTTTAAGGAAAATTCGAACCAATTTCGCAATTTTTTTTTGTTGCGGTCACAAATACCCCACAGATTTCAATAATTTGTGTTTCAGTTCGATTCGGGTTATCAATTGAACTGTCCCCCATGTAATAAAACAAAATTGAAATTCAAACCAGCTTTACCTTTAACACATGTCTTGCATTTCATGAATCTGTTTTCTATACAACTCGATCCTTCCTCACAATCTCCGTTAACTTCGCATTGGCTTTCGCATGGCGCAGGGCTGGGTATAGTCAATTCTGGTATTTGAAAATATAGATATATATTTATATTGATAGTGAAAGAGATTCGGGTGCGAACTTTAAAACGGGATTACCTGCTTGTCTAAAAAAAGTGGATGAAAAAAAACAGAGAAGTGTAGATGCTCTCACCATCACCCAGGGCAGATGTCACTAGTCACTGCAGTTAGTCGTTCAGTCCTTTCTCGGACTTCCGCGAGTAGAGTGCAGTTGTAGGGACAACTGTTTTAGTGGTTCTTTCAAATTGAAGTGGCTTAACTATACTGAGAAGAGCAACTTTTAGAGTTGCTTAGACCAAACTTCGATGAAAAGATATAAATATCGAAAAGAAAAAAGTGAGGTGATGGGAAGGTTATTGAGAGAGAGAGCGAAAGATCGGTGTGAAAAAGCGCAGATCAAGCTCCTAAAAAAAGGTTTTTCATGAATACATGAATTCGAAAGTTCTTATCAAAATAGGTTTGGATCACTGATAGACCTTGCTCGAGAGGCGTGCACCATTTGTGGCCCGTGCTTGGCAAAGTAAAATCTCGAAATGGGTTAACAGCGAAGACCATTGTAGAAAAAAATAAAATGAAATAGCAAAAAAGAATTGATGATACTCACGTTGCATGCATGTTTTTCCACATATTCCTGGTCTGCACGAAGGTTTTTTGGGGACAGTACAATCAATATCTGTTTTGCATTGGTCAACCACTTCTAAATAAAGGAAAAATATACATATCAATGTCTCACAACCTGCTTTGTCGTAAAATCTGTCAGTTGTGTGTCTTTTTTTTTTTTTTTTTATAGCCACTTCTCAGAGTGGATCACCCTGTACAAGGCCCTGTAATAGCGGCCACTTGTAGACGGACAGGGTTACAATTACTGGAAAGATATCATCTTTTCCTGTTCGGCTTAGCCTACCCAAGTTATTACACCCTGGGTTGAGTGGTGGGCATGGATAAGCGAGCCGGACTCGCCGGGGCTCGAACCCGAGATCTTCAACCTGCGATGCCAACATGTTTAACCACTAGGCCTGAGGTGAATATTTGAAAGAGATTTACGATTAAAACTAAGAAGTTCATCCCATTGAATACTATTATATTCATGAAATCTAAAGTACAGAATTGGTTCATATAGCTTCATGTGTATTAACTCGAACAGTAAATGGATGTAACTGGCACTCGAACTTGAAATTTTCATTTCAATTAATTGCGATATGACTAAAATTAAGTAGACTGAACTCTGACAAAATTTGTAAATTTAACACAAAAATGCCAAAACCGAATAAAGTCTGTACATTAAGATTTATTTTACAGCCAAGCATTTGAGTGGATCATTCAACCAAGACTCTGTATCAACAGGCGTTTTGAGACGAGCAAGGTGAGTGCTGTTGAAAAGATGAGATTTGCGGTTCGACTATTACACTCTAGGCTGAGTGGTAGGTATGGATCCATTGTACTTGGGCAGACCAGGATTCGATAAAGAAACCTTTAACTCGCGATTCCACCAGGATAACCCCTATGCCGTCACTCCAGACATAGTATATGAAAAATTGAGCTTACTTCTTGAACAATAACCCGACAAATCTTTGTCCCAGTAACATTTTCCATCTTTACATTTGCATGTTGTGAACGGAGACAATCCCAATCCCGAGCAATATCCGGCTTTGCATCGAGCAATACAAGTGTCTCCTTTATCTCTTCCCGTATAGCATCGTACGCTAGTCGTGTCACTTGTTTTAGGAGGTTCACATGTAGCTGGATTTATACAGTAATATAAGCGTTAGTTAGTAATATTAATTTATGAGTATTTTAATTTGGTGATCATTTAGGGCGAGGGTAGGACTATTAATTTATACATTTCTGATACAGAGGTTTGGATATATAAGGCTGTGCAATTTAATTCGTTGATTCGAAGCAAAAACTAATTGAATCCAATGGGAATTATTCGAAACCCAATAAGATTTTGTTTTAAATATGAGACACAGATGGCCGCCTTGACTGCGCGATTCATCAGCGTCTCATGCTTAACAAATAAATTCCTGATCAATTTTTCTCACAGTGTAGGAACTTGCAAATTTAAGAAGAACTTTTAAACCTTACCTGGAAACTCAACCTACACTCTTCATTTGCTTGAAAATTGAGCAAATGCCAATGGCGAAAACAGGCCATCGGTTATTTATACGAAATTGGCGATTCCGAACGATTCGAAAAAATTATCCGAATAAGATTTGAATCCTACATGATTCGGTTTTGCTCAGCCCAACTGATACAGTATTCACTCTCAATAAGGTTTGGGATTAACAACTTTTATTATCACTTAACCATGCTATCCTTAGCAATACTCTGCTATCTTTTCTGTTTTTATTATACGTTTTTTTTAATTTCACTCTAAACAAGATACGAAGCAGCGCCTAAAAGGAACTAGCTAACGACCACTTGATAGCAAAAAGCTACTACGGGATGTAGTACCAGGAACTGCATTTTAAGAGGAAAACATCCCGCTGAACCGCTATAATGGAAAGCAGTGCTTGGCATCTTCTCTGGGTGATGGTAAAATCATATAGCACTTTTTTGTGCCTTCTAGCCACAATATCCTCTACGCAATGCCGAAAACAGCCCTCAAACCCACTAATGGCCACTCAAATAAAAGAATTACTTCAAAAAGTAGCACCAGCAACTTCTCCCTGAGGGAAGAACATGCCAGACAGGCTTGAATCGCCATAAAAGTGCAGTGAGTGGTATCCGCCCTGGGCGACATGTTTATTCTACTATACAATCATGTATGAATATTTTAAAACTCACTAATTCTACTCACTCGGAGCTGTTTATAAGTGGGATGCAGTGGTTGGAGTCGTAGACGGGGTTGTAGGAGTTGTGCTGACTGTTGTTGGAGTCGTTGGCGTTGTTGTAGTAGTGGTTGTTGTTTTTTTCGTTGTAGGGGGTGGCTTTGTGAATGTTGGAAGTTCTGTAAATATATATATAAAGGTAATATATATAATAGGAAATAATGTTTTAACAATTAAACGCCACAAATGGCTTATTAACCGGCATTGTTGTATTACAATTGTATTGTTGTGTTGTAGTATTATGAACTGCACTAATGAATAAAATTTTGCGACAAAAAATATATATACCATATTTACAAAACAAAAATTCGGTAAAATTATTGTACATAGCATAGTGAATTACTGAAAGATAACTTACTGATACAATATTTACAGAAACCAATTTTGATGCATTTCTTATTCTTCCCACAGTCGCTGTTCTTTTTGCACTTGTTGCAATTTGGTTCTGAAGAAATAATATTCGTTTAAATAAAGGTCCATAATTTGTACTAATTATGGTTATTCCATAAACAATACAACCCTGCACGCGCAACCGATTCTAGCGAATAAATTTAATCGGCTGGCAGAGAATAATAAAAATGCGCTAAGGCAAGTTTTCCACAGCTTTCAGCTAAGGTTGACCGAAGCATTCGATTGGTGATTCACAAATTCATAAAGTATTCCATTTAACCTTTTTAAGCGATTTGAAATCACCAGAAACGGAACCAGAAAATCTTTATTCATTCCACAAAATCCTAAAAAGGGGTGGTTGTTTGTTTATTAGGATTCGAAAATGTGCTATGCTTCGCAATCGCTATTGGATTTGATTCTAGAATTAGAAGATATTTGATTCCAGCCGCCCCTACTCTCCGAACAATGTTAACAAAAGAAAATAATCTCAAATTTCTCTTATTAGCACAGTCTCATCTGTTGACTTGATAAATGGAATTCCCTACCTTACTCAAAATAGTAATATAGTAAATATATTTTAAAATCCCCAATAATATTACAAATGGTAAAAACTTGAATTTTAACAACGAAAAAATATTCCAGCTAATTTGATTGTGCATGGAACCAAATACAAAACAAACCACAGAGCAGAGTAAAAGACATAATGCTTTAAAACAATATCAAAACTTACTTGTAACTCCGAAGAGCGATTCCGCAGAATCAAGTAGCAGAGCTACCGCGATCAGGAGCACAAAAATCTTCATTTTTCTTAAGAAAAAAATAGTCTCTTCTCACACTAATCAAGTTCAAATAAAATAATGCTGTTCTAAATTTCAAATCGCCCATTTATAATACGAGTACAGGTTCGAAGTGACGTAACACAAACATTATTTTCGTTTTACCCGCAGGCAAATGCATGAGTTTCTGAATCGTCATATATAGCTATTTAAAAAAATTCTTATTACAAAATTTGCGCGGTATTTTGCAGGTGATAATAAATACCGGTCTTGTATACAACCGTGTATGGCTCATAGTTAAACCGGGTTGGCTGTAATTTACAATTAAATGTCCGTAAGGGACAGGACACGTTGATAAATCTAATATTTGACCTTTAGGACAGAGTCGTTTTGAAATTTTAGGTAAAAAATAAATTTTAGATAAAATATGTTTTTTCCAAACAGTCTCGAACTCGAAACGATTTCGCGATTCAACACCCAGCCAAAAATTCAATTGGTTATGTTTTAGCACGCATGAAACATTGATGAAACGTAAACTCGCATGTACGATCCATCTGTGGTACATGCATGCCAAGAAGTTGTATTTTTGATTGAGACCCAGTGGCCCATTAATGTTGTCGTGTTTTATCGTAGTTTTATAAACGTATTAATATAAATCTGTTGTTTTGAAACTGCTGAGTTGTCTGTGACGTATTTACTTTCTTTGGTTCGTCACTAGTCAATAGTTTCAATCGCTCATCTTGTTTACAGCTGTGATAGCTTAATATGGCCAAGAGTGACGGAAGAGTGATTTTCTCGTACTTTTAAACAGGTCAAGGTGCCCAAGCATAATAAGATACATGATCCACAATCGAAAAAAACATACTCTACTATGTCTTACTATCTAGGAAAATACTATAATGTATCAACAGATTCAACAGAGAGAGTTTCGTACATATTCGATACAATAAAACATTTCTAGTAAATCTGTATCCACGCTTTGTGGTGATATGGAATATATACAAAAAATCATGGTTCTCACGGTATGTGTATTGTTTTACCGTTTGATATTGCATGGGTGTAATTGTTTTCCTTGTCCCGGCGAGTCCGGCTCGCTTATCCACGCCCACCACTCAACCCAGGGTGTAATAACTTGGGTAGGCTAAGCCGAACAGGAAATAATCATATCTTTCCAGTAATTGTAACCCTGTCCGCCTATAAGTGGCTGCTGTTACAGGGCCTTGGACAGGCTGACGCAATCAAAGAAGTGGCTATAAAAAATAAAAAAAAAATAAAAAAATAGAAAATTATCAAGTTCGACCACACAGGGAACCTCTCGCAAAAAAATTAACTTTTCCAATTCGAAAATATAAGAAGCTCACTTGAGCCTTCCTGTTAACCTAATTATTTTGTGATTTTTTAATAGTCGTTTGGCTAATGCAGAATAATCCGTAAAAGTTCATAAGGTCTTTTAATACAAACACGGGGAATTCCGATGACAAAATAATATTAGCTGAACTTTGACAGTTTGTGATAATTTTTTTCCTAATAAGGCTTTTTCATAACTGACCTATAAATCAAACTAAATTTAATTTTATTAATTAAAATCGCATTTATATTGCCCTTGTTCTGTATTTACATCACTTATCGAATTTTAATTTCTAATAATAGCAATTATTAGAAGAGCAATATAAATACACTTAGGTGTTTATATATACAAATATATTGACCCTTGACACCTAATCAGTCACACGCAATGGTATTTTTACCTAGAAGTCCATTTCTCGTGTGGCAACACTTTCACGTCATGTTTGATAACTCCCCGTAGATTTTTTTTGTGTCAGAAAAAAAATTTTCTATATCCCTGTTGAGTAGAACTTGCTGACTTACCTCTTTTGCAATAATTAAAATAGGTTTCTTAAAAAGATTTTGACAGACATCTTTTGCAATAAACTATGATTTAAACAATAATATTTCTTTTTCTATTTTCCAATGAAGAAATCAGATTTTGTAGATATTAACAACGCTCTACTTATTCCATGACTGTGAAGTAAATTCTTGCATAAGAAGTATGACCTCATCATCACAGTGTGGACGTACAGAGCGATTTTTATTTACACAAAATCGTTAATACGGTAACATAATATGTGAATCATAATGGCAATGCGCGAATTTTAAACTTTTTATCAACTTCTTTCCCTTCCACGGTATCAACAAACGTTTCTCAGCGAAAATTCTTGATATGTGTCTCTTTTAAAGCCCAATGCCACGATTCATACTTTAACTAAAGTTTCCCTACACTTTCACTACATAAAGATGACTATATATATTGTGTAAAGACTTTAACAGTCATAAATATCTTTAATTATTAATGCTGCATCAAATAGGTATCCTATTTCCTATTCGGAAACCGTCTGGAAAGTATTTCAATACGAACGTTCACGAATATTCAATGCAAAAATATGAATAAAATTGTTTCAAAAAAAATAATTCTATGTGCGAATTGGAAGTATATTACCTAACACCGTTCACAGCGTACGAAATATTTTGATTGTAGTATGCGGTTTCAAGGTACATTTCATAAAATCATTATGAAGGCAACATTTGAGAGTGTCGTAGTACTTCTCATACGCTGAAAAGCCTTGGTGAAAATTCAAAAAGGGTAAAATGATGAATAGTTTGAGTAAAATTCATCGTATACAGCACACACTAAGAATGGGTTATCAAAATCAGGCGAATAAAACGAAACAAAGAAATGATATATAGTTTTGCCATCATCTAGGGCAGATGCGCTGTGCACTGCAATTTGCTTTACCATAGAAATTCCGTTCCGGTTCGAATGTTTTCCACTTAGAGTGCAGTTGCTGGTACTAAGTATTGTACTACCTCTTTGCTAATAAATGGCCGTTATTTGCTTTGCTTTTTAGCACTGCTTCTGGCACTGCTTGCCAGAATTTGCAAAATATATTATGTGAGAATTAAGGATATCCGTCGCATTTTTGCTTCACAGGTCGAAATTGTTGTCAAATCACAAAGAATCACAGAAAAATTCATCCAAACAATCCGAATCCGATTCGTATCCGTCTCGATTCGAATCTTTTAAAAGTAACATCTTTAGAACTCTCAAGTACATATTCACTGTTAAACTTTCTGTTAAATACCTTTTTGAGCTGGAATGCAGTGGCGCGTCTGCATAAAATCGATTTTCTTAATAAGTCAAACCATAACAGAAAGAAAAACCTACTTTAAAAAAAATCCGTTCCTTATGTCCTTAAATGTGTGCAGCATATGGTTCACTTCCTACTACACCTGATCACCTTAATATTCTATCTTAAAACAGATAAATATAAAAACCAACCTGTAGAAACCATGCGATGAGAGTTAACAGAGCGAGTTGTCGAAGCACGTTTAATCAAATATGGTTATTAAAGGATGTAAAAAGGTTTTTTGACAAGTACGAGCCACAGATGGATCGCGCTTTGAAAGCGCAATCCATTTGTGGCTCATACTTGATAACAATAATTTCTGAAAGTCCGTAACAGCTTGAAATAGGCAACCTTTTTATAATTGGATCTCAAATAAAACCAATTGTTTGTTGATGTCAACGGCTTTCTCAGCTTTGCATATTGCTTCTAAATATTTCAATCATATAATCCTATCCGTGTGTAATATATAATCCTATCCGTGTCATATAATCCGTATCATATATATATATATCATATCATATATATCCGTATCATATAATCCTATCCGTGTATTACTATGCATACACTCAACACCAACGTCATTTATCAAAAGTAAATTCCAAACGAAGATTAACTCGATGTCCAATATTTTTTGTACAAAGCAAATATAGATAGTTCTATATCAACTGCCAAGCTGTTATCAACATCGGAATATGGGGATTTTGTGGGGTAAAGATACAGGAATTCTAGCCTCACCTGGAGTAAACTTTCAAAGTTTTAAACTTTATTGCTATTTTTAAGCCCTTCCGCATTTGAACTGTAAATATTGCGTCTTCTCGTGGCTCCAGTGGCGCAATCGGTTAGCGCGCCGTACATACATGACAGGTACGGGGTGATGCGGAGGTTGCGTGTTCGAGCCTCTGGCGCAAGCATTTAAACATTCGAACTGTGGATACCGCGTCGTCTTCCAGCACCAGTGACGCAATCGGTTAGCGCACGGTATCTAAATGAGGGATGTGGAAGTTGTGAGTTCGCGCCCCACCTTATTCAAACTTTATCGCTACTGTTACTCTCTTCCCCATTTGAATTATGAATATTCCTAATTGTTTTCCTTGTAAATAGAAAATTATCACGTTAGACCACACAGGGAACCTCTCGAAAAAAATTACCTTTTCCAATTCGAAAATATAAGAAGCTCACTTGAGCCTTCCTGTTAACCTAATTATTTTGTGATTTTTTAATAGTCGTTTGGCTAATGCAGAATAATCCGTAAAAGTTCATAAGGTCTTTTAATCCAACACGGGGAATTCCGATGACAAAATAATATTAGCTGAACTTTGACAGTTTGTGATAATTTTTTTCCTAATAAGGCATTTTCATAACTGACCTATAAATCAAACTAAATTTAATTTTATTAATTAAAATCGCATTTATATTGCCCTTGTTCTGTATTTACATCACTTATCAAATTTTAATTTCTAATAATAGCAATTATTAGAAGAGCAATATAAATACACCTAGGTGTATATATATACAAATATATTGACCCTTGACAGATAATCAGTCGCACGCAATGGTATTTTTACCTAGAAGTCCAGTTCTCGTGTGGCAACACTTTCACGTCATGTTTGATAACTCCCCGTAGATTTTTTTTGTGTCAGAAAAAAAATTTTCTATATCCCTGTTGAGTAGAACTTGCTGACTTACCTCTTTTGCAATAATTAAAATAGGTTTCTTAAAAAGATTTTGACAGACATCTTTTGCAATAAACTATGATTTAAACAATAATATTTCTTTTTCTATTTTTCAATAAAGAAATCAGATTTTGTAGATATTAACACCGCTCTACTGATTCCATGACTGTGAAGTAAATGCTTGCATAAGAAGTATGACCTCATCATCACAGTGTGGACGTACAGAGCGATTTTTATTTATACAAAATCGTTAATACGGTAACATAATATGTGAATCATAATGGCAATGCGCGAATTTTAAACTTTTTATCAACTTCTTTCCCTTCCACGGTATCAACAAACGTTTCTCAGCGAAAATTCTTGATATGTGTCTCTTTTCAAGCCCAATGCCACGATTCATACTTTAACTAAAGTTCCCCTACACTTTCACTGCATAAAGATGACTGTATATATTGTGTGAAGACTTTAACAGTCATAAATATCTTTAATTATTAATGATACATCAAATAGGTATCCTATTTCCTATTCGGAAATCGTCTGGAAAGTATTTCAATACGAACGTTCACGAATATTCAATGCAAAAATATGAATAAAATTGTTTCAAAAAAAATAATTCTACGTGCGATTTGGAAGTATATTACCTAACACCGTTCACAGCGTACGAAATATTTTGATTGTAGTATGCGGTTTCAAGGTACATTTCATAAAATCATTATGAAGGCAATATTTGAGAGTGTCGTAGTACTTCTCATACGCTGAAAAGCCTTGGTGAAAATTCAAAAAGGGTAAAATGATGAATAGTTTGAGTAAAATACGAGTGCAATTTAATTGTATCTATGGAATGATCTTTATTTATTTACCTGTATGTAATTGAAGATGTTTACAACTTTATCTGATTGTGAGATTTATCTTGAGTCTTGCTATTCCAATCAATCTATGTGAAAACAATGGGTAACCGGTGTAGTTACCAAGCATTGTCCTCCAATAAGGCTTTGGGTTACAGCGCATCGCCGGCTACATTGCGCCGCTGCTGTCGGTAAGCCCAAATACCCACCTACTACACTAAGAATGGGTTATCAAAATCAGGCGGCTAAAACGGAACAAATAAGTGGCATATGGTTTTGCCACCATCCAGACCAGATGCACTGTGCACTGCACTGCGCTTTACCATAGCAATTCCGTTCCGGTTCGGATGTTTTCCAGTTAGAGTGCAGTTGCTGGTACTACATATTGTACTACCTCTTTGCTAATAAATGGCCGTTATTTGCTTTGCTTTTTAGCACTGCTTCTGGCACTGCTTGCCAGAATTTGCCAAATATATTATGTGAGAATTAAGGATATCCGTCGCATTTTTGCTTCACAGGTCGAAATTGTTGTCAAATCACAACAAATCACAGAAAAATTCATCCAAACAATCCGAATCCGATTCGTATCCGTCTCGATTCGAATCTTTTAAAAGTAACATCTTTAGAACTCTCACGTACATATTCACTGTTAAACTTTCTGTTAAATACCTTTTCGAGCTGGAATGCAGTGGCGCGTCTGCATAAAATCGATTTTTTTAATAAGTCAAACCATAACAGAAAGGAAAACCTACTTTAAAAAAAATCCGTTCCTTATGTCCTTAAATGTGTGCAGCATATGGTTCACTTCCTACTACACCTGATCACCTTAATATTCTATCTTAAAACAGATAAATATAAAAACCAAGCTGTAGAAACCATGCGATGAGAGTTAACAGAGCGAGTTGTCGAAGCACGTTTAATCAAATATGGTTATTAAAGGATGTAAAAAGGTTTTTTGACAAGTACGAGCCACAGATGGATCGCGCTTTGAAAGCGCAACTCATTTGTGGCTCATACTTGATAACAATAATTTCTGAAAGTCCGTAACAGCTTGAAATAGGCAACCTTTTTATAATTGGATCTCAAATAAAACCAATTGTTTGTTGGTGTCAACGGCTTTCTCAGCTTTGCATATTGCTTCTAAATATTTTGATCATATAATCCTATCCGTGTCATATAATCCGTATCATATATATATATATATATCATATCATATATATCCGTATCATATAATCCTATCCGTGTAATACTATGCATACACTCAACACCAACGTCATTTATCAAAAGTAAATTCCAAACGAAGATTAACTCGATGTCCAATATTTTTTGTACAAAGCAATATAAAATAGTTCTATATCACTGCCAAGCTGTTATCAACATCGGAATATGGGGATTTTGTGGGGTAAAGATACAGGAATTCTAGCCTCACCTGGAGTAAACTTTCAAAGTTTTAAACTTTATTGCTATTTTTAGCCAGCCCTTCCGCATTTGAACTGTAAGTATTGCGTCTTCTCGTGGCTCCAGTGGCGCAATCGGTTAGCGCGCCGTACATACGTGACAGGTACGGGGTGATGCGGAGGTTGCGTGTTCGAGCCTCTGGCGCAAACATTTGAACTGTGGATACCGTGTCGTCTTCCAGCACCGGTGATTAAATGAGTTCGCGCCCCACCTTATTCAAACTTTATCGCTACTGTTACTCTCTTCCCCATTTGAATTATGAATATTTTTTCTAGCTCCAGTGGCGCAATCGGTTAGCGCGCCGTACTTATAGAACAGATACGGAGTAATGCGGAGGTTGTGAGTTCGAACCTCACCTGGAGCGCACACTTAAACTTTTCTGCTACTTTCAACCCCTTCCCCATATGAAATGAGAATATTCCGTGTTTCTCCAGCTCCAGTGGCGCAATCGGTTAGCGCGCCGTACTTATACGACGGATACGGAGTGATGCGGAGGTTGTGAGTTCGAGCCTCTCCTGGAGCAAACATTTAAAA
>OZ023148.1:14783257-14821666 GCA_963675895.2 Styela plicata
ATACCTATACTTCGTACTAGAAGTTTGGCAAGTTTGATCGCTCTGACTCACTTCCTAATACTCCAGAGTTTCCAATTAGAAGAAGGACCTAGGCAGAAAAATTCCAGATCAGTACATGTTGGAGTATGAGTCTCGGATAGATGGCGCACAATCTATTATTTAATTTTATCTAAAGATCAAATGATTGCCACCAGGGAATCTTTCATAGTTATAACTACTTTGATCGACCGGTGATGTAACAAAACAGTTTCTACTAAATGTCCAATTTTCAAGTGTATTCAAATGTCTGTACAGGACGCCCTTTATCAGGGCAATGGAAAAGTTAAGGTTCATGAACTCTTAAATATTGTTGATGACATCACTTTTCCACAGCCCTGATGAAGAAATGTCTGTATAGAACTTCGACACGCCTGGCAAAAATAAAAATATTGTTTTCTGATTTTATATTCTAAACGTTTATTTTATTTTTTAATTTCCAATTTTTATTTATGATTTTATTTCAATTGGCATTTTTGATGCGCTCAGTACTCTGATTTTGCTAAATAAAAAGTGCCGTCGTTTTTTTTGTAAACTTTATTCGGCAGATATATTTCTTTTGAAGTAAGTAACAAAAGAAGAAAAAATGTGTATAACAATCAAAACTTACTCGTAGCACAGATCCGATCAAGCAGATAATTTTATATTTCCTTCACCGTGTCGTCGCTCCCACCAGACTGAAGACCTTCCCCTTGATTCGTTGGATTGTGATTACTGAAAAATATTAATACGTTGGGACAATTCACTATGCTGGGAGGTGTCGGATTGATACCCGATTATGCGTGAATTCTCATTCCCACAACAAAGAAATGTGATAATGGTACTAAAAAAATATATACTTATCTCGAAAAACATCATAAAAAAACCATGCAGTTACAGCAGTGTTCTTGATGGTAGACTGACCATCAAGGAATTATAATTCTGACTGATAGAAACATTACGAGAGACCATAGAGAGCTAATTTGCCCGTCACGGGTTTTATAAATGTCATAACATCTTCATTGCATTATGATTCAACTTATTTGAGGTGCAGTTTTTCCTGCTTTCACCTAACGGGCCAGGAAGCCACTTTGCGTATTTAGGAAGAGACATGATGCCGCCCCTCCCACCCACTGAAAAAGTCCCGAAAACGTCTTTTTTTGAAGTGCTTTGAAACGTTAGAAATTCTCATGGTGCACTTCGAACTTGCACTCGAATTAACATTATTCAGCAAAAGTTATTGGATAAAGCCATGTGTGGAAAAATTCTTTATTTTTTATCGAGCTCACTGTTCGACTACTTTGGAAATTAACACCAACTGAAAAATATTTTCATTACAAATCCATTCCACATTTTTCTTATCTAACCATTATTGTCATTCATTTTCACTGTCTCTTACTGCTACCTTCAACTTCCATCTGTCATTCGCCGTTTTTAAATACGGGATGCGTTGCTTCAGGTCATTTGCCACCAAATTAAAGAAAACTCCGTGTCACGTTGGCACAAGAGATATTCACCTCTCTTAAGTACACTCCTGGTTTTTGCTTAATTTTTCTACTTTCCATTTTCCATGTGATTTAATTAAAGGCAAATTATTTGAAATGTTTATTAATATCGACTCTTCTTAATACCTAAATTTTGATTCATCCATCGACCACTGGTTTGAAGAAGTTCTTATAAATATAAGCTAACTTTTGAAAGATATAGAATGCTATGACTAATATCCGCTAAGACTGCCAACCAGGGTTTTATTTGTTCGATGGCATACAACCAATCCATTAAATAGGTTGTTTTGTGGTGAAACAAAAAAGCATATTATGCCAATTGATTGCTCATACTTCATCAATAGAAGGTTCCTATAACAAGGTGGATTTATCGAGGTTCGCCAATATTTATTTGATCTGCAGTATTGTATTGTTGGTTTTTTTTTTTGAAATATCGCTCTGAGCAAGACCGAGAAGGCAAGTTCACAAAAGAGACAAACAAACAGCCATTTCAAAACGCATACTACAGAGAGATGTAGCGCCGGAAACTGCACTCTTAAGTGGACAGCATCACAAGCAGGACTGAACCACCCCTGTTAATGTTGCAGTGGGGGGTCCGTAGCTGTACTGGGGACGATGATAATAAAACCATCTACTTGTATTGTATGTTTGCCTTCATGAGCAGTGGATTTTTGCAGAGCTTGATTTGTAAGTCTTTATCTGAGTAGATGGAGTGTACTGTCGTGTATTCAGTTTTCATGGTTATCTTTAATTTATTATTTTTGCAGTTTAATCTGTTGTAAAATTTGTCAAAATCGTAATTTCGCCGCTTGATAATATCTAAAAAAGCAGTTTAATTTCTTAAAATCTTGATCACAAAGGCAGATACCACACACTGCACTTGAACCATGGTGTTTCAGTATCTTGTTTGGGATGTTTTCACGTTTAGGTTGTAGTGGGCCGCTGGTTCAGTTCACTTTGGGTGCTGCTTCGGGCCCTTCTTTGAGTAAATTTCAATAAAAAAAAAAAAGTGCCAAAATTTTATTTTGTCAAGCCTGGGACGCTGGTGGACGCGCGCCTCAGCGGCGCGATCCAATCATGACTCGGGCTTAACAAAAACATGTGCGCGTATTTTTCAGCTGGGAAATAGAACGAAGTAACCGCTGAAAATAGTCCCATAACATTCCTGCGTGTGAAACTGATGGTGTGTGTGGCGCCCTAATTCTCTCAATCAATCCTGGCACTTTTTGCGCCTCCGAACTGCATTCTTATTGTGGCATTATTCAAGTCCGTTTTTAATTATCTAACCCTATATTCATTTCCAATATGTTATTGTGATCAAGATTTTCTTTCTGTATTCTGGGTAGTTTCTATCGTTGTGATCACCAATGAGATTGATAACTGATAAGCCCAAAATAATTCAAAACACTATACGGTACAGGTTTCTGCACGAGGGCCGTGGTTTCGCCATATCATTAAGCTGTATACGCCGCTTTCCTCTACCACAGGATAAAAATTAACATCTATGCTTACTTAAGCCGTCTTCATAGTTTAATGTATGTGTCTGCCGCATCTATGCGGGTCAACCAGATTCCACGCGGAGGCGTTGTCCATAGGAACACTCGTTGCCGTTTGTGCGCTCCGGAATGCGCGAGGAGTCCATGTTAAAGGTAATTCGGGCGCCATGGCCTTAATTGTGGCAGGGGCCAGGACAAGGTTTGTTCAATGATGTATGCCTTCTCGTGCAAAGAGGCAAGTTCCATCTGTGTGTCATACTTGACGCAATACAAATTATAATTGGATTACTCCTCAGATAATATTATGATTTTAGTCACGTCCTGCTTTATTACTCAGTATCCGGGCACGTTAGGAATAGAACGAACACGCCCTTACATTTTGGCGTTGTTGCTGCTCAACACGTGCGCAGCGCCGGCCTTGCCTCGTCATAAACAGTGAACATGGACACAGATGATTTTAATCTTGTATAGCATTTGCATACTGTGAAATTAAATCTTTTCAAAAAAAGAACGCTTGGACGGAATGGGTGACTTGTGCCCCTCTAATTTTTGGCCGCACAGACCTACAAGACAGAATTTTCCACTCTCATTCGGGTCCAATAGCACATTTTACGCATTTTTATATCTCAGTGTATCTACACAGCCAAAATACCCAAAAAATTTTCCACTGCATTTCGTTCGGAAAATTCTTTCATAATAAAAAACATAGTTTTATAGTTTTCATTTGTTATGTCCCCTCACCAAAATTGACCACCTCTCGCCGCCGCCATGGTGTACGTCTATATGGCGGACATGCAAGTTCTTATGTCCCACTATAATGTTTCGTACTGAGTGTTTTCAGGTTCAGAGAGTAAGTTTGTAATATTATACCGATTTGAATAGCCTCAACTTATTTCTCGGGAGTGTTTGACAACGCTTCCTTTAACAAATGTAGCCTACGGTTTAAAAAAGCCCTACACTTGGTTTTGTACGGAACATGCTTTTAGCAACATATAACAATGGGGTCGATTGCACAAACTAAAGCCAGCAACTGTAACCAAATGACGTCTTGTCATCATCCACGCTTACTTTAATACGGCGTTTAGCTGTAATACAGTAAATAGAAATTTTCACGGCACCGGTAAAATGTGCGAATGGTTTCGATAGCATTTCCTGTATTTAATTCATGAAAAAATTTAATCGTGACTCGACTTAATCGGTGTTAGTATTTGCGCCGAAAGCAACTGAAAATTTCTTTTTATGCGTCCAGTTTCTCATGGCTTTATACATATCTTTGGCCGAAGTATCGCCAATCACTATCTCGCATTCTTGCAAAAGTTATTAATCGTTCAAATGTTACGAACCCGACGGAGATGCCGGTTCCACAACAGCTTATACTTGACTAAAATACTTTCACAAGCGCGGGTCCCTCAATTTTTGGCATTCAATCAGACATAGTTCATCTCAGCACCTCTGTCGACACCAAAAGTTATATATGTTTAAATACATTATAGTGCAGAATTATCAGAAAAATTAAACCAAAACCAAAAGTAAAGTTTAATTCCCGTCAACGAAGAAGTTTAAATAGAAAATATTCGAAAAGAGAGTACACAGTCCGTATGCTTTACCCAAAATGTTAGGGGGCGGGGGTGTATTTGGAGGGATTTCCTAATAAAATTTTACTAAAATTATCATACGTCACACAGCAACTGCAAATGAAAGAGAAAATTCATTTTAATTTGTAACACTGTATATTGTGGCAAGTTTCGAAAATTTTACGCCGTCACCACTGCTTGCCAATATTTACATTAAACACTGGTAGAAAAATCTGACCTGTGTTCAATCTATGAATCCATTTTAAGTGCGGTTAATTATCTCATGTGTTGAAACGTGGAATGAATCGTTTCATTTGTGATTCAAAAATGAACTTCATCGACAGTCACGGTTCACGTGTTTAAAAAGTTTCACGTTGGGGTTTTCTCGTTCGGTACAGGTACTTATGAAAACACACGTGTTTATTTATCCGTGTTAGCTAATTAATTCTGAGTCATTTTAATGCAAATTTGTTCCAATTTCAAGTCACGACTGACATTAAAATGAAAACAGAAGGACTTCCTATTATAAGACAAAGACTTTGAGGCATCCACTAGATGCCAACCTTTTCCATGACTTGACTCGAGTTATTTTAACTAAATAACTCGACTTGAAAAAATGCAAACGCACCTTGACTCAGGACTTGATAAAAAACTTAGCCCAAATCTGAAATCATCTTTTGAAAAAAGCGCCTAGCCGAAAGATATAAAAATATACTATTTACTCCTGCTGTGAAGTCTATGTTTCGTTTATCCAATAATGATCAGATGATGATTCTAATTTGGATACTAATAAAGTTGAAAAAGCGGCAAATTATTCTGTCCATTGCCGTTGAATAGGTTGAAAATCGACCTGTGACTCGACCTCGCGACTCGTATATGAATCAGTCGACTTGACTTGCAACTTGAAAGTACAGTAACTCGGCTTGACTCGAGACTTTTAGATTTTGTTACGACACTTGGACTCTACTCGCAACTCGTGTGTTCTTTTGAATTGACTTGGGGCTCGAAGTGCAGGGGCTTGTTTAACAACACTGGGCCGATTGTAGAGACAACATTAGAATTTTTGCGGTGGTGCAGGAAGGCCTCACAATAATTTGCACATTATTGTCACAATATTCATTGAGGGAGACTTGACAAACATGCCTCACTTCTCCTAAATGCCCTAGCGTACGTGGTAGTTTGAGTACGCGGTAGAAAAAATCAGATGAAATAATCTGGAAAAATATTCAAATGTGCGATTGAGAATAAACGGTCCACCAAGAGTTCGCCGCTGGCTGGCGAGACACGGACCACGTGTACGTAGATGCTCCATGTCCGAGACTTATTATAGCCAAATAACTACTTAGACATTTGACAAAAGGTGCATATTTCCAAAATTGATAATCGAACAGGACGATCAAAATTGATCCCAACTAAAATTGCTATCCGGCCATCAGAAGTCTATCTGTGGCACATAGATCGTAATATTCAATTTGAAATACAATGCCATGCCCAGTTATGTTCATATCGATGCCACCCATCAGTGACTCATTACCCAGAAGATACTTCGACCAAATATTTTCCAGTTCCTGTAGAAAAAACATTATATCTATCTTTGGACGTAAAAGTGTTTTAAAAATTCGCTATTTGTGAGTTTCTCTATTCCGCAATACTTGTCCAATCAGAAGAAATTTTGTCAAAAAATATCTTCTTCCGCTAAGTACGTCCTGGCACTGATGGAACCGCGTGGGGCTCATCTGTGGCGCATGTTGACAAAATAAAATTTATGATTTGGTGATATCAAACAGATCCTATTTGTTTCCATTCTGTACAGAAATAAATGTGTGTAGAAAGAACCCCCGCACCTCTTTTACATATTTGTTACACTTTTGCTTTTGATTTCCATTTTAATGTAGCTATTTTTTTTAATCCTATTGTGACGTCAAAGTGACGTCGTCGTTTTATTGTTGACACCAAACAACCATAGTTTCTGAACGTTCTAGGTTATTTTGTGCGTTTTGAGTTATTTTGATCTCCCGTATGTTGTTAAAAAAAATACGTCACGTAAATTTTGTGACGGACGGCATTATCGGGTTATATTAAGATTGGTGTTGAATAATCACTGCGCAGTAGTGATGACAAACTAGTTTTATTTTTAAATTAGGTAAAATAAAAACGAATTTACAACAAAAATAACCTAGGTAGCCTAGTTGCGCTAGCAAAACTTGGTAGTAAGTATCTTGATAGCAAACCTGTAAAACAAGCTTTTGCTTTGATAGTCTTTAGCTAGTTATTTTTTGTCCTAGATATAAAGTATTTTTTTATTGAGTATTTGGTTGTAATTTAGATAAATTCACCTATTAATCTAATAAAAATTCGTAGATGAAACTTCGAATTGAAAAATCGATCAAAGTTAAACTAGGTAAATCAAATTTGCTCAGTAAACTCGGTATTTTTACCTAAAAATTGTCTACACTACTGCGCAATAAAAACAATCGAATAGTGATTTATGTCAGTTAATGACATATAATTCAGTCGCCTTCGAGGAAGAGAGTTCCATACAAAATAGTATGGGTGATAGTTTGATTTCTATTTCAATATCACAAAATAAAATGTCCCCTTTTCTCCCGACCTTTTTCATCGGGTTGACTGCGTCTAGAGCAGGGGTCGGCAAACTGCAGTGTAATGTTTAACACAGGAATAGAAGTTGAGGGTGGGCCATGGATTATATAGGATATGTGACGATTGTTTTATACTAGAAAAAATCTATAGATTGAAATTTATGCGCCCCGCACGTCACCGGAAGTGTGCAGATTTTGGCCCAGTAGTACAAAAAGTTTGGTCGACCCCTGGCCTAGGAGGAAGCGGCTTATACTTAGCAAAGGCTGAGGGGTAACACTTTTCGACGACTTTTTTTCTATTATGTGAACTGCCGCACCCTACACGAACAGACGTACATACACAATATAAATGATTTTTTACTTTGATTTGTAAAACATTATTGTGGTGCACCTTGGTGTGTCGACAATTTTATGTATTACAAGATTCCCTTTCGGGTCTTGTTCGAGCCATTTTTTTCAAATCGGATCGAAATCATTAATTTCTAATATACTAAACATATGGCTCATAATTACTATTACAAAATGTCCCACTATGAAAATCGAGAAATTTATATTTACGAATTACTAATATTAGCATAAACATACTTAAATGTGATGTAATTGCCGATTTACATCCTTGTCAAAGAGCAAACCGTATTCATATTTTAACGACGTAATGCACTCGATTCTTGATCAAATTTAACCAAAATCGATTGTTCTTTGTCGTTAAAAATAAAAATGTCAACTCTATTTAGCAAGTTTTTGTTTCTATGAACAATTAAATCAAACAATTTTTGCTTCAGGTCGATTCGAATTCGAAAAGCTTCGGTTCGCCCAGACCTAAAACTATGTACCGACGTGCCGGTTTACAAATAAAATTTCTTTATTTTTTGCAGTAAAATATGCCAATTTTGTTTAAAATGAGAACAATCGTCAATGGTTAGTAATCAGAAACTATTGTGTTTGGAAACAAAACATGTTTTCGTATTCTGGGTTCGCCTTATGCTTCCATAAATTGATGTGAAAAAGTTATTGTGGTATAGATTCTCGTTACTTTTCAATAAACTACTTTGATAACAACTTTTTTATATACACATGTAACAAGAGTACAGTAAATTTACTGGTCATTTGCAGTAATTGCGTATTTCCAAAGTTAAAAAGACCATGTTGGTGAGGTTTATGCCAATTACGAGCTGTAGATGGACCGCACCTTCGCTGTGCGTGTTCCATCAACGAACACCCCATATTTTGGCCAAAAAAAGTCAATTATGAATACCTTTCAATACCTCCAAGGAAAATTACTGTCAAAGACCGATGATTTTGTTGCATTTTTTGTAACAGTGTAATATTGGATGTAAGATATGACAGGAATGATTACGGCCTTGAGCGTTCCCCCGCTTTACTCCATTTCTATGGAAAGATTATCACACACATTTTTAGAATCGAATCTCAAAAACTACTTTGGAATCGGATCTTTTCGAATATGATTCCATTAAAAAAAAATTCATTCCCGACTGACTTTTTCGGACCAAGATGCTTTTTCAATTTGCAGAAAACCAAAAAAAAATCTATCTGGTGTACAGATTTAGCAACACTGAACAAAGAACGAAATAGCTATGAATTGATTTAACAGCCGCGCACAATGAAATAGGCAAAAGCTGTCATAAAAAAATCACCTAATAGCCAAATAATTTTAAATGTTTGTTTCCAAGGCCAGACAACGACAAAACTTTCACATGCGCGACGCAACAGGAATCTATCAGAATCACTACGAATTTCCTTGATTTCCATTATTTTGTCAAGGATGAGCCACAGATAGACCTCGTCTGATCGACGCGGTCCATCACTGACACATACATAACAAAAATATACTTTTTGAAAATTTTTTTTCGATTGATATCTGATCCACCAAGCATCGAATCCAGACATGCTATTTCCCAGAAATGTCAACACTTGAATATTTAGGGGGCTGTGGTGGCGACCACCGACTAGCGAAAAAATCGCTTTATGGCTTTTTTAGCGTCCTAAATCGCAAGAATTACACAATACAATTTTTTCTCTGCAAATTGAACGTACATTAGTCCTTTCCAATATTTTGTCAGTAGCCAGGTCCCAAAAAACTGAAAGTGTCTTGAGGGTAACTTGTGAACTGTTTTTGCCTGGTTCACGTAAGAATTTACCCACCAATATTGACCTTCCCTCTTTTCTAAATACCCTTTAGGACCCCAAGATGATGACCAGACCATGGATACATAAAACTACACGTTAATCCGTTACCGATTCTGAACTGGTGTGTGTGCATTAGAGGTCGTGGTTCGCCATATGTTTTCCAAAGCCATTTATTGGTGTGAGCCCCGATCGATGGCTCAGTCGGTTAAGCGCGATCGTATTGCTGGGTATAAGTCCCCCGGTAGGTTCACAGACAGGCCATTGCAAATAAATTCGAAATCCTTAACAAAAAAAAATATTGAAGTGGAGCACCAAGACCCTGTGCTAGCGACCACTTATAGACAGACAGGGTGAGAGTTTTTGGAAAGATATAATCTTTCCTGTTCGGCTTAGGCTACCTAAGTTATTACACCTTGGCTTGAGTGGCGGGCATGAATCAACGAGTCGGACTCGCCGGGACTTAAGCCCGAGATATCAAACCTGCGATGCCAACATGTAAACCACTAGGCCATCGCGCGCACAATGCTTGAGTCGTATTCTCGATTTTCCTCTCCCACGGTTATTCTGTCATTCTCTTTAACTGCTACTAAAATCTTGCAGTCTTAACGAACCTTATTAGATTATAAAAATTAACAATACGAGTTAATTTGTTTCAATGATTTTTTATTCTTTTATTTATTTTTTTTCTACAAATTTTCTCAAAAAATCGCATAGGTCTAAAAGCAATTTATCACAAGCATCTGACACCAATAATTATTTAATAATAAAATAAGAAAATATTTTATTGTAAAAACATGGACACGAATAAAATAAAATAGTACGATAGCATACAACCAAATAATATATATAAAAAATTAAGCCTCGGAGTCAATAAAAAATTTTGTTCAATTCAAACTATTTATCATTTTTCAAGTATGAACCATTAATGGATCGCGACGGCCAGGCGCGATCCAATAATGGACCATACTTAGAGAAAGAAGCATTTTCAGCATGTAAAAATAAGTAAATACAACTAGAATCCCACTATCAAAGCAGGAAAACTAGTATAGTTTTACCTGAACAATATATTTTGGCGATGAAAAAAATGTCTTTGTGATGTCACAATATTTTGGCAAAAAGAGCGGGAAAATTGATTTTTTTTCTCTTTTGAATAAAAAAAAATACATTTGACAGTACAGTGAGCAAATTGCTAACAAAGCTTTTGCAAAGAAATTTTTTTTTTGTATTTCATTTTCAAATTTACGTATTATGACATCACAAAGGACTGATAGCTCAAAATTATTAATGACGTCATAGTACAAAACAATACGATCTTTCTTCCCTTTTACCAGCACCAAAAAGCAAATTCGTGGAAGGAAAAATGAAAATGAATAAAATGGAAAAATAAATAAATTAGACATCCTTTTCTAGGCCCGAGTAGGAAAATGTAAAATTATGAAACGCCGTGAAAATATAGTGAACTGCTAAAAAAATCAAGTAAAATTTCGTCGCATTCAATTGTGAAATGACTTATCTACTTTGAAATGCAAAGAACATTTTACGTGATTCCCTAACAGTAGAAATGGAACAAATAATGATTATTTCAAATGAAATCAATCCAATTTTAAACACTTTATTACAACAATAATATCATCGTATCAAGCTTGATCTGTCGTGGAACAATAATACCTTTCAAAACTTTCAAAATAAATACCTTTCAAAATAATATATCTACATACATTGGTGCATATACATATACTGAAGTATTTTTCAGTTATCTTCGATGTGACTTGCTGACCAGTTATTTAATCACCGTCTTCCAGGTTGACTGACCAGCAGGCTTTTGTTTATCCGGATTTTTTTTTATGATTATCATGCCAATGAGGAATAAATAAAGGCGTCAAAATATTTCAAACAGAAACCGTTTTCGGCTATTAAACAATTATGAAAGCGTCCCAGAAACGCTTTATATTTCATATTTTGAGAATCTTGTCTGGACATATTTTGTTAAGTATGAGCCACAGATGGATCGCGCCCTCGTGGTGCGATCCATCAGTGGCTCATACTTAACAAAGTAAATTTTTTGAGGGGGATGTTTGAATATTTACCAGCAAATTTACAAAACCACAAATTATTTTTAATGAAAGGGCACATACGCGCTGTTGGGAAATTCCGTAAAATAACTTATATTTTATTAAGAAGAAAAGCATTCAATCAAGCATGAGCCAGAGATGACCCACGCCTCCGATTTTAGTAAGATTGTAAAACTCATAAAAACACTTGAAAGGCACAAAACATTTATTTTAAGAAAACTGTTGAAAGTTTCCAGCACCGCATTTCCGCCACAATTTTTGTTGTTGCCAAGCATGAGCCACAGAAGGACCACATATATGTGCCCTCATACATCACTCGCCCATACACGACATAAGAAAGGATCGATTCTGATTAAAAGGGGATTCAGAACTACCTTTTCCCGCCCCGGCCTGATTTATATCGGTGTCCAAGCAATACATATATGTATAGAAGTTTAAAATCTGAACCATTTTTAATTCGAATTTACTACTAAAATTTGACTCAATTTACCACCTTTTTTATAGTATACGCCAACGTAGCGTATAGATAATTACATCCTTTTTACGACTTTCTAATCGCAATAATAATTTTCATTCAATTCCAAATGATCGCGCAAATTTTTTCAAGGTCAAATTCAAGTTAGAATGATTAATTCCATTGTTTACGTAAACAATGACGATTACGCACGAACGTAAGGTCAATTACATAATTAGTTGACGCATTATAACGATTGTCATAGAAATTGATATTTTGACAAATACTATTAGAAGGGTAATCCTAAATTTGATTTTATCAAGTATGAACCACAGATATACCGCGCCTCGGCGGCGCAACTCCTCTAGGGCCCATTTTCAACAAAAAAAATATTTTCTGAGTATTTTTTTTAAAAATTATAGCGGTTTCGGTATCACAAATTTTATCAATTTTTTTTTGGTGATTTTAATTTTTCAATAAATTCGGTAACTGAAAAGTCAGTGTAGGCTTCTTTTTCCGCCTAGGGCAGATACCACTCACTGTACGATTCGATTCAAATTTAACAGTTCTATAATTTGACTTAAGTTTTGCCGCAGTTGAAGAAAAACTGGTCGAACTATTGAATAAAAGATTGTTTTCAACGACCGTATGCGTTGTTTGCCCACAAAAATAAATAATCTGAAATAATTCTACCAAGTTTGTTTAATTAAAGATAATATAATTAGTACCTTCGACCAATTATCGGAAAGTATAAGATCGAATTAGTTTTGTGGATGTGTGCGTTTACTTTAATATCAGATTTTCAAGTGGAAAATTGCGATTTCGCGAGAATTCGAAAGTCAATAGTTCGGAAAATACATTTTTTTGTTTTTGGATATAAAATTGCTTTTTGAATTGAATTTCACGCTTTATTTAGAATTGATCAAAAGGTCGTCTCTAAGAGGCGCACCTGATGGTTTTATATACTCCCTTTTTCAATCGGTATTCATTTTCCAAATTTTAACTATTGAGCTACGTGTTCGATTGTCACTCCACCAGAATTTTTTTTTTATTTTAACATTTCCGTATCGATAATTTCAAATGATTTTTAGATATTCATATAAGAATATACAAAACTCTCATTTTTTAATGGTATATGTCAGAAAAACTAAATTTCGTCTACACCAAGCATTGGCCATGCATGAACAATATTGCAACATAAAAAATTCTAACACTAGTCTCGAGTACCCGAAAAAAGAGTTGCGAAATAATACTTGTCTGATGTTGAACATTTAAAATCGATTTTTTAAGTATCAAGTTAAAAACAGCCATCCTAAACCGGTTATAAACTGGAATTTTACAGTAATTTTCCAGATATGTTTGTTTGTTTCACGGAAATTTTTTACTCGTAGAAATAATTATACCGGCGTCAGTACGACACAGGATGTGCGTCCTGAATAGACAAATGTTTCAACATATGCTTAAAAATTTTTCGCAAGGGGTTTATAAACTTTGCCGGAAAATTTGTCATAACAAATTGAATTTTATATTTATATTTCAGGAAAACATGAAATGTGGAGTTTAAGCAAAGGAATCGTTTGTAACAAGAATAAGTGTCGCTATGATATTTTTCAGTTCTTCGATTCGAAATATTTCGCGCCAACTAAAAATGAATTTACAAAAAATTTGGGCGAATCTCTTGATACATAATTTTTAGCTTATTACATACAGACCATACTATCTCAATCTATCTATCTCGAGCCAGAAAAAGACAAAAAACGTCGTAAAAATACGAACTACGATAGTACATCTACATTGGATATCATGTCAATCCTGTCACCAATCGAAACTCGAATGTTTGGTTTATTTTCTTGGATTAGTAGTATTCCCTGTTTTGATAATTGGGCAGTTGTAAAATACATTCATTTTGTTATGTACATGAGCTTGTGATTCAAGTTTGAATAACTACACCAAGTATGGCTGGAGTTGAAACTTGAGTTATAGCAAAAATGCATACGTGCGTTCTTTAGTGTTGGTATAGTTTAGTTGGAGTTGGTTTTGCTTAGAGTTGGTAACATAAAGCAGGAATCCTAAAAACATTTTTAAATAAATTATATATATTCATATTTTTTTATTGAAATTGAATCTATGCGTGGTTAGAGGTATCACCGGTGGACAGGTGGTGAAATTTGAAAATAAAATTTCGGAAATTTGGTCACTTTCTAACAACCCACCCCCATCATCATTACAATTACTGTTTTATTCTTCTATATCTCATAAATTCTTGATCGAATGGACCCGGATATTTATATAGCTCGTTTACCGTGGTATGAGTCGTAACGTTACTTAAAACACATGTTTTATCAATGCCGATAAAAAAACAACAAAAACATTTATGAGCCAGAAATGTATGTGAGTTTATAAAAGAAGTTAATTCATGCTCGACAAAGCATGGCCCGTCAATAAATTTGTTGTACGTATCACATTCCATGACAGATCAAACAAAATACGATGATACAGAAATATTTCCTAATCTATGCAAAGCACACACAGGCTTACTGGCATATTTGCAAAACGTCCAAAGATCATAAAAATTTTGTAATTGCAACACAGCGTGCATGAATAGCCCTCATGCAATATTGAAATGTTTGAGTAAGGCTGTTTAAATGGATATTTTGTAACTCTGTTGTCCCAGGGAGCGTTCGCGACGGCTCTCAACAAGTGGGCAAACAAGTGTTACTGTAGTTTTTCCGGGTGCTCGTATGTACTTATGAAATATATAAGTGGGAGTTAGTTCATACAAAAATACGTTTTGGCAGTTGTTAAAGTACAAAAATGACAAACAGCAAATTTAAGCTTTTATAATAGTTTTGTATAAAAAAATGGTAGAATACGGTAAATAACCTTAAATCTGGTCTACATAATATAATATAGTAGGAGATGAAAATTTGAATCACGAAAACCTTGCCAAAAAATTGATTTGGCTAAAAATAAATCCAAAATTTTGTCAACCATGTGTCACAGATGGACCGCGCCTCTTCGGCGCGATCCATCAGTGATTCATGGTTCAACTTGATATACTAATAGATTAATACTCGATGCCTTGACCCGTTCTTATGCTGTCCTTACAAAGGATACATTTGCAGATCATTTCCATATTTAAAAAACAATAAACTTTTTTCTGAACACTCGATATTCATTGTATACTGAAAAAGTTAATTTTGTTTTCGAAAGCATATTTATTTGGGTTAATAAAAACTTTTAAAAATAAAATGATAATCTTGTGCTCAAATTTTTCTAGCAATATAGCCACAAGAAACCATATTTAAAATTGGAACAGATTAACAAATTAATGTATTAACTCATACGTACTATGCATCCCACTTTATATCCCTTTCAACAATGCGAGATGTTTAAATGTTAAGGCGAATTTTCATCTTTTTCAGAGATCAATTCACTTTGCCATTGACATCATCCGGCTACTGGATGCTGGAACTGGTACACGGTCAGGACCAAAAGGACTAAAGTCGCTTAATCCAGCGAAGTTCAAAAAGTCTTCGTGAGGGAGGGTAGCTCTGTTGATGATTGACCCAATGACCATGATTCTACTGGTTGGTAAACAGCTGTTGGGAGAGTGAACGCATCTCCCCACGTTGGCCTGGTAGGAGATTGTTGACTTGAAGTCTTCATCAGCTGACTCTTGACGTGATCTGGTGAAGAAGAAGCGGAAGAACCGGAACTTGTTTCGGAAAAGGATGAAGTTGATGATGCAGATACTCGTTGTTGGTTGTACTGGTACATCTGTGCGTCGATGGGCGATGTCGGATGCTCGACTTTAAACCCTATCGGTGCGGTGGGAAACGTAGGCGATGTATCTTGAGAATTAAATTGCTGTTGGGGATGTGTGGGGAAGCCCATCGGTGTCGTTTGCATCCATTGGAAGGGAGATAAGTTCCTTGCGTTTGATCGCATTTTTGTGCTTCCGAATTTTGTTGAAGCGAATTCATCGACAGTATAAAGTCGCCTTGCGGGTCTTAGACTGTAGTTGAAGTTTGCTGGAACATTTCGCTGTTGTTGAAGTTGATGCATTGCGTTCTCCCCTTGAAATGTGGGATCGAGTGGTAGATTAAGTGGTGCCTTTGGAAGAAAATCTTTTGCGTGGGGGTTGAAGGTCATAAACGAATCGGCTGAGTTTATATTTGGGGTCATTTGAATTCCTCAGTGGGTAAATGGCTGATTCATTATTTTGATGTTGATTTTGTTGTTCTGTTGTGTCAGCATTTGGTTGCTGCTTGTAAAGGACTTTAACTGGTCCTGGTTTCCCGTCGGGTCCTCCAATTGCGTATGAAACTTCTCCTGGGTCGACCCAAACGCTCAATTCAGAAGGAAGATTATTTTTAATATCGGTAACAAAGTCCTAATCCACTTCTCGTTGCAGCAAAGCTCAAACGATGGGTCAATTTCAGCTGAATTGAGATGGACGCAGCGAAACGCAGACCCTTTCATAGGGTTTGTGGGATACCAATGTCCGTTAAACTTCAAACGAAGTAATTTCTCTAACTCTTCTCCATATAAATGAACTCTTGTTTCTTGGTAATTTGTTGTACAAATATGAAATGATGAAATTCATCGCAACTTGTAACTCGACATGCATTTGATCGAGTGCCCCATGCATGGTGGATTCTTCAGTGTTTGCTTGATAACTAAATACGCTTTAATAACAAATGCTAAATGCTGCAAAAACAAAATACCATTTGTGGAAAGGTTTCTTTGTGAACTTAAAAAAATACAATTTTCTATCTCCAGTTACAGGATAGTTTGTGACGATAGACTCAATCAGTGAAAATGAAAACGACCGTGGTGTGCAATTACAAGATCAAATCGGTAGAAAATTTTTCAAGTCAAAGGTCTAACTTAAATAAATCTTAGAAACCAACGGGCACTAACTTGACGATGAGCTTGTAAATATAGCATAAAGCTGGCATTCTAAGCATAAAACACCTCACACAGAGCTGATTCGGGCCCCAATGTCGAAGTTTGGTTGCTATTTATGCCACGCATGAAATACGTCAAAAAAGGCATTTCGTAAAACCTGTACCTGAAATCTGCATCCCGCTCAAAACTTAATTTCATTCTGACATTTTATTTACATTAGTAACACGTATCTCGAATCATCGTGACACGTTTTCTTTGGATATTGACGTAAAAATAAACACGCAGATGTCTTTAACTTATTTGATGCCATGTAACTCAACGCGTTCGAGTATGGGCTACGGAAGGATCGCGCCGTCTAGGCGCGGTCCTTCCGTGATCCAGTCTCGACACAGCTAATTTTCTATTATTGCGAAAATGAAATAGTAGATCATCTTATTTACTATCAAATTCTAGTCAATTTAAGTAGACATTTCACATGTTTACAAAACCGATATTAATTTTATTAGTGGTTATTTTATGGTCGGACAATATCACTATGACTTTGCGACAAAACTTGATCTAAGATTTGATTTAATCACTTCCTCACTCGATACGATTCACATAGAGGTGTGGCAAATTTTATTTGTAGACTTTTTTAAAGAAATTGAATTCCTTTTTTCAAAAAAATAAAATTTCGAAACATGCTTTTTTGTCAAGCGCGGTAGATTAAACGATCTAATTTTACAAGTTTTTTTCTTCATTATTAACGGTCGTGACGGATAGGTACTACTACTATCGCCCAGGGCGGATACCGATCCATGCACTTTATTATAACGGTTTTGTTTCTTTTTGCGATGTTTTCCGCTTTAGTTGGAATCTTTTACGTGTTGCCTCTAGCCTTGCCAAACGCGAATTTCAAATAAACAAAAATAAAAATGTTTATTGAAATTCCCGTTATGTCCCTAAATACGCGTTGCTCACAGGTCATAGTCTATAAAAAATTGAAAAGTTCAACTGAAGCCGTGTTCTGGTTTACAAGACAAGTAAAGTAGACAACACCACAAATTTATACACACATAAAATTAAAAGGTTTACAGCTAATGACGCGTTTATATTTTAAAATTTTAAATAACCAATTCAATTGATTAACGACCAAATAGTTTTTGTCCTTACGGAGTTAATTTTAAAGCCACACGCGTGTTTAATGACTGAAAATTTCCCATTAAATCGGGACACGCTTCCTGCCTGATGGGCTCTTCTTCTGAACGAGAGGTCAGTATTGCATATGGTTTTTACGGGTAATCAAGTAATATAACACCAGACATATGTCAGGCAGATCATTGTTTTTAAAAAAAAACCATTTCAAGAAATTCTGCCCCTTTCCCTTTTTTAGTGGAAGAGCTTTCGGAGTATTCCCCGACTCGTTTCGGAGTGAGACAGCGCAAATAAAAACATAAAAAATGGTAGAAATTTATTTCATTTAAAGTGCAGTTGCTGGTACTACTTTTGCTGTATGAATGACCCATAATTGCTTTCTTTCAGGCGTTGCTTCTAGCCTTAAAGCCACGATACACGCGAAGTTGTCTTACCGATGCGTTACATTACGTTTGGGGTAATAGAATAAAAAAACAGCATTGCATTGCTTTGTGTTATTCGTGTTCACATAATTACAAAACACAAACGCAAAAAAAAAAAAAACGAGCCGTCTGCGTAACCTCCAAGCAAACCGTTCCGTTTCATTGGAAAAAAACGTAAGTAAATCCTTGTAGAGCATTGGGCTTGCGTAAAACGCAAGGGTAAAAATAAAACAAACCTAGAAAACAAACGCAACCTACGGAAACGTTTAGTGCGACGTTCACTTTGAGTCAATTTCAATTTTAAAACTATATAAATACGAGCATACTGATATAACAACTTCACGTGCGTCGAGTAATTAATCATTTTCAGCAATGGAAACGAGGACTATAATTATTTGGTTCGTCTCCTGTTTACATTTTAGATATCTGTGATACCATACTGTGATACCTTTAATCTTCCGACAAATAAAATAAATAAAACTGTCTTGTAAAATATGCGTCACAGAGGGATTGCGCCTTGATGGCGCAATCCAACGGTGACTCATATTTAACAGGATAAAACCTGCGATGGACGGTTGATAAGTCGTAACAATTATTTGTTGCCCAGAAACGCTTACAAAATATACGTTGAAACTATGCACACGGCACTCAATTATTGTACAAACTATTACGGATCAGTGAGTAGACATTAAACGTAACAAAAGATTATGTCTTTCTTGAATGGTTCATGTTTTTAGGAAATTGTAGATGGTTTCACCATCGCCCATGGCAGATACCACTGCACTTTACCATGGTGGTTCAGTTTCGTTTGGGATATTTTCTGTTTAGAGTGTAGTTGCTGTAGTCTTTTAAACAGTTTTTCGCTATTAAGTGACTGTTAGTCAGTTTTTTTTCGGGCACTGCTTCCGGCCGTTCCCAGAGTGAATTTTCAATTAAAAAATATGAGCTTGTCTTAAAAAATATATACCCCTTCAACCAGCTCAAAACTGCCATAAAAAACCCTTCCTGACCGTAAAAATAATATCAGCAATATGGGTTATATATTTTCCACCGCAAAGCTTCCTAGCAATCGAATTCTTGAGACTAAAATACGATAAACATAGCAATTATATGTTATTTTTCGTCTCAGCGCTCTGGGAAGTCCCTACAAGAAGGCTCAGGGTTTTCTCTTATGACTTCATTTAGACAAAAAAACACGAGCAATCGTAATTTTCACAATTTTTGTCAAATTTAGGAAGTAATCTAGCGTAATGGCCGCTGAATGGAAATCCCCAATGCTACAACAAAAAAACGATGAATTCACCGAATCGCGCGACTTTTTACCAATTTCGCCAAATATATTTGGGCAAATGGCAAAAACATCAAACATATTAACATCATTCTTTTTTTTTTTCGTTTTTGGATAAAAAATTTCGGACTGGAAAAACCCCTGTGAACAAGATACTTACAGCCCACTGCTACTAAACCTGATCAATGAAAACAAAACGGTTTGTATATAAACATTTGTCCACGCCGAATGCCCACGGAGAATTTTTATTGCTTTCGACCTTAAAATAGCATATTTACCTCACAAAATTACACTAAACCTATAACGCTAAATTTATTGCCCCACTACCTCCGGCCTCTACCCCTTTATCGGTTTAAAAAAAAATATATTTTTCCTTAATGTCCTAGGCCCCACAGGATTTGACTCGACATCTTTTGTCGAAATTGTGTGAACATTCGAAACGTTGGCAGTATACATCGTTTGCTGCAACTACAACACTAGCCTAGTCACATGTACTTGTTATTATACATTTTTTCTTGTTTTGGTCGAGTCAAGAAATCCGAGGTTTCGTAATACTTCAAAACACGACTTTGCATGACCGCATCATCATGTGATGTACAACTTTAAAATAATAATTGAAAGCGTTGTTAAATTTGAATATTATTCAAGAATATTGTCTGCAGCAGCAATAAAATAGTCACTAGAATCATAATCCGATGACCGATTCGATATTAGGCCCTCCCTTAGCGTGATTTATCGTGCTGCGCACGCGCTCATCTACTAAAGAAAGTCAAACGATAACTATTATCACAACCACGCTTAACTATTGTTTGCAAAAAGTGTAACAACACCAGAAAAGTCTGGATAAAGTTCTACATCAAACAAATTATATCATCTGGCCTACCCACTTTCCCGACTTACCAAATAAAGATTTCTAGAAAATAATGTGGCAACAACTCGACCAGAAAAAATGTATTTAAATATCTTTAGCCACGCATGAGTCACTGATGGACCACGCCTCAGCGGCGTGATCCATCTATGTCTCATGCTTGACAAATTTTGAATTTTCAAACTGGAAACACCAGAATGTTCTGGATTACAAATCGAGGTAAACAAATTATGTTCATTATTACGACATATAGATAAAAGACACTTCTAACATGTATGACGCTACCGATACATCACTTGATAATATTACAACTGAATCGAGAGATTGTTTGCAGCTGAGAAGGCGCAGTAAACATATTCGAAGTTTTCAGTTTCATTTGATGCTTTTTGACTATGTACCAGCATTAAATAATCTGAAAAATGTCGCAGAATATAAAAGTAATCACAACTGTATTTCTTAAAATTCCCCAGTTTAATATGATTTAAATACGACACAAGCTGATGATTGAAAATCTTCTATCATTTTCGATTCCGATAATCGCTTTACAAACAAAATTTCTAAAAAATTAAGCTTCTTTAACGTAATTTGTTTTGCATGTGGTGGAACATAGACTTACTAATAAAGCTCAACCTAGGTTGTATTAACTTCGCTAGGCTAAGCCGAACCTGAAAGGCCATATCTTTCCGACAACTCTAACCCGTCCCGTCTATAAGTAGCCTTTCGTACAGGGCATTGGTCGGGGTGATCCACTCCATGGGGTGGACTATTGAAAAAAACTTAAATTATCTGTTTTTTCTAGTTAATCGAGAATTTCATCACAAATCTTTTGCGTGCTTTCGTCGCAATATGCCAATTTCCCCCTTTTTTAAACATCCCTCTCACAAACTAAAGAGCTAGCCGCACTACTGTTACTGCGCTCTCAATTTAGCACATAAAGCACCTTGCGTTTGCCCTGCACGACTACGTCTTCTGCAAATCTGATCTTTTGTTTACAATTTTTTCAATTGATACTTGCATTCCGACTACTGAGATATAATGATTACATACAGGGTCATGCGAGTCCAATAAGAGAAATTTATTCAGCATGTTTTATGAGTATGAGACACTGATGGATCGCGCAGCTTTCTGCCTTAGTGGCGCGATACAGTATTGGCCAATGCTCTCAGTATAACGCCTTAGTCGTATGTAATATAATGTTATTTATTGCGAATCATAATATAACGGAGACATACTTTACCAATAAGACATAATAGGCACATCCGAGCATCTTTTGTTAAGTATGAGCCACTGATGGATCACGCCGCCAAGGCGCGATCCATCTGTGGTTCATATTTGACAAAATAAAATTTCGGATTTGGTTAGAATTAAAATAAATTAAATCCCAGTTGCACAATGCACTCCACGCGTTCCATACGACGCGAGAACGCACAAAACATGCCGAGACATCCTTATGCTCGCGTTACTTAAATAATTCTTCATGCAGCAAGCAACAATATGGTTCTTTTCTATGTAACATATTGTTATTATTAATACCTTCTTCTTTCCTACGATGGCGCCTGTTGTCAGGGTGGGAAAGGGGTCAGTATATTACAATAAAAGTAGGGTGAATTTTGCTGGAATTTCAGTGTATATTTAAAGAAAATCTATACAAGGCGTACGGTAGTGAATAAAACTGTATTCATTCATGATTCTAAGATGCACCTACTATGCTTTATGTGTATGCTTTCATAAGATTTATCTTCACATTTTTCTCTACTCAATTACGTTCTATCATCAGTAAGTTATACGCATTTCTTAGCAGTACTGTCCTCGTAAATTTAATTTTTAACAAATTGAAGCGACAGGCTGTCTTTAAAATTACTGAAACTTAAAACTTAAAACACGGAAAAAATTCATTAAAAAAATCATTAAGAAACAGGTAAATAGAAACCTGAGACAAAATTTAATACTAAAAAATCTGACTCGGAGATTTGGTTTTATTTTGAGTCCGCATTTTTGCAACCAAAACCACGATATGACTTTGATATGTATTGAATTAGGAAAGACACGGTTACGTGCATCGTGAGAGACACCGTTTTCACAACCCTTTATTGGTTATTTGAGCGGATAACCCTGACCGAATCCCTGTACCAGCGACAAGGGCGAGCAAAGTTATATAAAAAAAGAAGAAAAATCATAATTCTCTTTTTACGTACAACATACGGCACTGCTAGTACACACGCTGTCTCTGATCTTCTTCTTCTACCTTTAAAACTAAGTCGCGTCAATTCTCCTACTCTAGGGAAGCATTCGTATGAGTCGTAATAATAAGCGAACTAATGCCAGGGTTTATTCAACGGAGCATAATAATATAATACTCAATAAGTGCGTTTAAAAAACTCGTAAATCGTGGTTGCATTTTTACGTCATTCGGTTAACTAATAGAATAATTTCCTTCAGTTTGTACCCAATTGGAAAAATTTTGTCGCAACATATTTTGTTAAGTATGAGTCACTGATGGATCGCGTCGTAGAGACGCGGTCCATCTGTGGTTCATGCTTGACAAAATAAAATTTACGATTTGTTACCGGCTGTATAAAGTATAAAAAACGCTCTTCCGAGCGAATTTACAAGTCATATATTTTTCACGGTTTTTTCTAACAGTGATACGTCATCAAGCCCGCTAGCAATTAGACGTATTAGATCAACTCATATGGCATCGGGTGCTATTTATAGTAAAAGAGGTTTATACTCGGGTATGTTTAGATCCTTGGATAACTCTTGCCACAATGGCAAGAGGTATTTGTGGCTCAAGCATGACCAGAGGTGAGATAAAAAGTCGTTGTGTTAGTCATTTCCTCAAATGGATTTTAAATATCTTTCATCGCTAAACGTGTGGTGCGAAAACCGATTCGAAATTTTTTAATCCTTCTCCGCGGTTCTGAGTTATATTCCGAATTATATGTCACGTGATCATCTAAAATATTGATGACGTCATGCACGATAAACACAGAAAACCATGAAGCATGGATGACAAGCGTGAACTCGCAGTTTCGTTCCAATTTTGGCCAAAAATATTTAATATATTATTACATTAAATAGCGATAGTAGGTTTACCATCGTCCAGGGCATATACAACTCAATGCCCTCTACTATAGTTGTTTAGTTCTATCTTCGCTTTTAATTCCTTTGTCCTCAAACTTCTAACTTGTTTATAACCCAATTCTATTGATGAGGGCTGAAGTATTCTACTACGGGTCTTAATAGCCTGATGTAAGGGAATTTTGCGACCTGTGTAAATTAACTTGATTTAAAAGAGTTGAATTTCTAGCCCTCTCATCTCCAAGGCCAGAGGTGCGCTATTCTCACAAACCACCGGCACCACGTTTCATATGACTAAGATCGGCTTCCTATCAAAAGTATTTTCAACCCAAATTCCTACTCTCGACCATGACTGAAATCTGGAACGCATATTGTCAGCCAATGCTTTCTTGCCTTTATTTTAATTTTTGTCTGAGGAAAAGTCTGACGTTGATCAGACGAAAAGCTATAGAAAGAATTTGTGTACATTCCTGAACCTCATGTCTATAATAATTTATATTCTCTTTCTATAGCATCCTTGGGTAGAGCAAACATATGCACTTTCACAACTGCACAGATGAAGGATAAGTAGTTAGTCCTCCCTCAACGCGACACAAAGAACAAGCCTAGTCTCTGTTTTTTAAAAAACTTTTCTTGCTTTTAAAATAAATCTTTTATATACTATGCCCAACGAGACAAAGAATATCAACTTCGGACCTCGGTATCAAGATCAAACTGGATTCCTTTTTCTCAATCAATTTTTATCAAAATATCTTTTGTCGAGTATGATTCACTAATGGTCGCGCCCCTCAAGCGCGAACTATTAGTGGCTCATGCCTGACTAAAAAATATTGTTTTTGTGGTGAAATCTTTTAACACGGCGTGTTTGTTCAGGCAATTACTCATGATTAATAAGTTTATGTCTCGGTTACTTCATTACTATATTTAGAAAGATTACTGGCGAAAATATTTTGCAACTCGAAAATTTAAATTTCTGAGAAAGCAGCTTTTGGGTTTCGATCAGCACTTAACTTAAAGTCGGTTCACTTTTGTCACATCTCAAATATATACCATTTATAGACAAGTCAGAGATATTTTTATCTCAGATTTTGTTGGCACGTTGGCGTAGTAGATAACGCGTTGTTTGCGTCATCGATTACAGACCATATGTTCGAGGCTTGTTAAGTCCGGCTTTTAAAACCTATGTTCAACGCTTAAATCCTAGTATGGTAACTATTCGATTTTGCTCAGCCTAACCGGATAACTATGTCTTCCAAATAAAACTAACATTGATCGACTATTCGCATATAAGTGACAGGAGCAATAGAACCTTTATCATGGCGAACTACTCAAACGAACCACCCATACTTACTCATACTTGAAAACAAAATAATTCTTTGAACGACGCTGAAGAATCTTTGGCTCATACTTGTCAAACTGCATAACTTGAAACTTAGAATAGAATTTTGTACGTCAAAAATGCGCTTACATCGCCAAATTACTAGCTATGTACGTTTTTTCCTGTAACCAAATCAATTACTTTTTCTTACTCCTCTTACTTTTTTTTGCGTTTTCGTGGTTGTTTCTCATGAATTGATATGTTCTTGCAGCAACAGCTAAATAATTAAGGCATTCGTGTTTTGATATGTCACTAAAATATTTTGAATTTACATCACTGAAGAACGATTTTGGCCACATGTAAACGAGGCAATTTTGTTTAAAAGTTAAAACACCCACACCTACAACGCCAATTTTAGGGGACACGGTAATTTCATAAATTAGAATTTTAAGGTCAAAATGCAAAAACTTCACTTCGCGTCAACGGCACCACCTAATTTCATTTCCTTCGAAATTCATATCCCCCCCACCCCGATCTCACTCAAATTTATATAACAATGAAGCACCAAATGCATATTTCCCGCCGAACAGCTTCCTGAGTTACATACCCGCTGCCAACGATAACCCCTCGTGCTATAAACTTTTATAAGCTTCGGTATTTACTCCCGCAAAGAGTAATGACGATTAAAACGATCACCGTTGTGTGTGGTGATACCATAGTCATGTTATGTACCAATGCTGCTAACCGATGGAAATTCACTCACTGGATTTTAATTATGATTCTTTTGAGACCTATGAGTACTTTGTCAAGCATGAATGACAGATGGACCACGCCAATCTGGCGTGGTTCATCTGTCACTCATGCTTGACAAACGCTCAAATTTTAGTAGGTTGGGCTTTGAGTTAATCCACTAAGTAAATAAATTACATGGGGGATGTGTGCCGGTGAATCACTGTTGTTTATTATACCGTTGCAGAGAAAGTTGAAACATGGTCAGAGGGATTCAGAAAACAAACGGGTATTCGCTAAAACCAAAAGTTCAAACAAAGCAGTGTAAAGCGTTTATCAAATTGTAAAAAATAAGCCACAGAGAATAAAATAAACGGAAAAAACAATCCTTTAAAATTGATCCCTGTTCGGATTGTATAAAATTTCGCACTTTTGTTGCTTTTATTTGACATTGTATTTATTGGTGAGGAGCAAGAATTTTCATGAGGGTATTATAGCGATTGTTCTCCAGAATCATAGTACTTGAGGGGACAGGGACATTTTTCAAACACTAATGCAAATCGTTGGCTCAAGTTCTAATGCTCGAATCAACATCCATATCGAGTCTCAATATGGAGTTTCACATATTTTGTGCAATATTCGGCGTGACTTTGGAACAATACGAAGAGGGGCTTGCTCAAAGTGAATTTTAATAATAAAAAAAAAAGACGGTAATCATTAGAGCAGCAAATAAAATGATGAAAAACTGTCTAAAATTTCTTCATAATTATTCATTTGGCTTTATTTGATAATTCTGTGCATCCAGATTACATAACAATTATTTTGGCCTGACCTCCTGAATATAGTTGCAGTATAGTCAATTCATGGGGAAACATGTTAAATTAACCAACGTTTTTAGCAGTATGAGAATAATATTAAAGTTTGCTGACAAAGTGTTGCAACATACGGTGTTTACAGTCTGATAACAACAAAGAAATCACTTGTTCGAGTGAGTGTGTTTGTTCATTCTTCGTAATATCTAATGATAAGAGGACAAATTCTTTGTTAGCTCTGTCTAAAATATTCGATTCGATTCGCGATGTTCGAATCATAAGTTATTCGATTCGGTTTTTGTAACAACTCGAAATCAATAAAATTATAATTTTGATTTTTTTTTCAAAAATCAGCGTGACATTTGCACGTAAATTATAAGCTGATAAAAACATGTCCTTGTATGTTTATTATACGACTTCTGATTCGAATATTCGATTCGGGAAAATTTATTCGACTCGATTTCTGAGACCCGAATGATATTTGACCCACCCATACGCATTGTATATCGCAACAAGTGGGTCGCAACCCCAAAAGGGTGTCTTTTTACCAATCAGAATGGACATTTATGCATGCTCTCTCAAGAGAAAATCGTTATTCAATATTTATGGACAAATTATAAGTCAAGAATGAGCCACTGATGGATCGCGCCGCCAAGGCGCGGTCCATCTGTGGCGCATGCTTGAACAAATATCTGTTCGATTTAGTATTATAGACATTAGGATTATGTGACCGGATTATAAAATCAACAACTATACTTTACCGGGTTCGAACCCAAGACCTTCAACCACTGGATCAATCAGCAACATTATAACGAATTTCATATTTGTGAATAAATTTAGACCTATTATGTAGGGATCGAAAGTCCGGATGCACACTCGCGACAATTATCGCCGGTTCATCATCTCATAACTCGTATATTTTTGGACAATCTTGAACGATTGGACAACATAATCGATTACTTGTTTTTTTGCATTTTGATTTATGGTAATTTGGGAGATAATACCTCCGAAAATAAAATTAAATAACTATAAAAAGGTTAGTGGAAATATCGCTGCACGTCCATTAGCAATCGAGAAAAGGAGCCATATAATATTCTATTACGGCTGTTAGGGAAGTTGATTAACTGCTTATCCTTCCGCTATGCCTTTGTGTTAGCGGATCTGTGTACATGCAGTAAATGCAAGAATACAGTAGCAAGAGTAACTGTGACTAACTGGAGAGGTAAAAAGTCTTGCTTTCCACTTACACAAACTTACATTTGTAACACAGACGAGGCGTTACAGAAATAAATTTTGTATAAATATGAAGCAAAGCTGAACTTCTCCGTAATAAAAATGTCCAACACATATTTTGTCTTGCGTGAGCGTTCTTTTGCGTAATCACTTTGCTTACGCAAATTCTTACGCAAAATTCACTAATTTCACCACCCAACCCAGGGTGTAATGACTTGGGTAGGCTAAGCCCGAACAGGAAAAGATCATATCTTTCCAGTAATTTGTAACCCTGTCCGACTATAAGCGGCCGCTGTTAAAGGTCCTTGGACAGGGTGATCCCACTCTAAGAAGTGGCTATAAAAAAAAAAAAATATATATATATATATATATATATATATTCTATATACTTCGTGATAGAAAAAAAATGTTTTTGTACGTATAATTTGACATTTGATATTAACTGAGATGCGTTCAAAAATACAATAGGAATGTTATTTAAGAGGAGGTAAAGGATAGGATTTTATAGTTTTAGCTAATCCAAAAAAATTAGAAAATATATCGGTCCTTTAAATGCGCGTACTGGCCAAATTACTAAACATGCAAAATTATAAAATCACAATCCCTACTGTCTCATGATATCCCAATCAGAAATCACCTTTTGCCAAGTATGGGTCACAGATGGATCGCGTCGATGAGACGCGGTCCATCTGTGGCGCATGCTTGACAAAAAAAATTATGATCGAGATAACGTTACGTTTTCGATAACAAAGTGTATTATAAATCAAAAAATATTTTTAGGTAAGTACTTCATCCATTTTCTCTCTATATGGGATGATACGGAATATTATTACATACGATCATACACTGGGTTACAAAATTTTACGAAAAAGGGATATTTTAATATATTTTTCATCCCGAAATCAATCATATATGTTGCATGCTTTATACGTCAATAACGCGATTATAGAAAATAATATTACTAATAAAGCACACGCCACTGTTTTCAAAGCATTTACTTGTAACCCTAGAGGCAAATTGGTGTAATGAATCCGTACCGCAGCCCATACCAAAAGCTTTATGAGACCTGCGTAGAACAAGAAAATGTGGCGATAAAAATTATTTCTACTTAGTGAAGATAAATTGCGTAATTTTCCGTATAATATTGCAAGCGAGATAGATACATGGAGAGGTTATTAATAAACCACGCGCGCCGACTACAAGGCTGGTAAATTTTCGTTTGATTAGCACGCTTCTTGTTATATCACGATAATAAACCTAGCGAGTATAACGAACGGCAGATGGACGGATAAAACAAAATTTCCGAAAAAGAAATCCATAATATATAACTTTTTTATTAAAATTCGCTCGAAGAAAGGTCACAGGAGACAAATCATACTTGAAAATCCTCCTGAAGCCACTAAAGTGCAAAACTACTACATGTAATGCAGGAGTGGGAACTAAGGAACCCCCATCCCTGATAGATGTCTATTAACGCGAGTTTTTGAGTCACAGTATTTTGACTTGAATATGTGAGAAATTCGATTCGTTCTTTTAATAGTCCTACCGTATTTTCCTGCTTATCGTAAGAGGGTGACTGAAAGCAAGCAGAGAAGTGGTAGATACTTTTTGCTATCGCCCATGGCAGACACCACTCACTGCACTTTACCATGGTGGTTCAGTTTCGTTTGGGATGTTTCCGTTTGGAGTGCAGTTTTTGGTACTACAGCTGTTAGTATCTCTTTGCTACTTAGTACCCGTTGGTTGGTTCCCTTTACTCTATGTCAAGCTGGGGTTGCATTGTCCAAAAGGTCGACGGTTCGATGCTTGCCCGTTTCACCTCCGAGAGTGCTCTTCATGAAGGCATTTCGTCGACATAAGTACACGATGAGTACACAGCCACTACGAAGGTTGTGATCAGTGGTTGTAGGGCATAACCCTCCTGATGCGTTCACAAGTAACGCATAGCAAATAACGAAATGTCAAATTTCGATCAAATCAAATGATATAAAATTTAAAAACTTACCCCCCGCCGTCAGAAAATTTTCTCTGAAAATGTTTTGCTATATATGGATGAGCCGGTGATGGAACGCGCTGTTAATGCGCGGTTCAAAGGTGGCTCATGCTTGGCAAACACAATTTCTGAATGGAACCACATCGCCTGCATGGTTGCACACATATTTGTGCAAGAAGTGTCGTTCAAAAAAACATGTAGCATATAACCTTAATACTGAGATAATTTGTTTAGGAACTGACCCAAATATATCTGTTTTTCATTTTTACCTTGGTTCCTAACTAATCTTCCTTAAAAATGATTTTTTGTCGAGAGAACAAATTCAGATCAAAAGAATGAAAAGTCTTATCACCAGCACTCCTCTCGCTTACTACTATATTTTCTAAACTAATTATAGACATAATCTTCTATAACCTCGTGTCACAAAGATGACCGTAATCTCTAGATTCAGCTGTCCGGTAGCTCTGATGCGTAATTTCCGGTTTTCAAAAACAATCGAACAATAGAAAATTTAACATATACGGAAGTTATATAACGATAAACCAAAACAAAAGTTAATTAAGCAAACGATGCCAATCGAGTTGTCAAATTTGGTTGGTTTTATCAGAAATAATCATCAAAATTTTGATTGATCAGTGAACTCAAAATTTATTGATAATCAATACCTCAAAAATTCTTACTAATAACCAAATAATTCTGTTTCGCTGATTGATAGGACAAGTCCCCTTTTCTACACACTGCAACAATAAAGCATCAAAATCGCAGTTCTTTGGCAGCAATTTTACTCTGTTATGTTAAAATTAAAACCTATAGAGTTCGCTTTTTCAGTCGGTTTTTAGACTGTTGATAGAACGCACCACACAAGACATGTCTCATTTACAATTCTTACTTCACAAAAATCTCATCGACAAGACAGTTTCAATTCATTTAGGATTTCCAAATTATTTGCTATGGCCTGTCCATGAACCTACCGAGGGTAGGCATGCTCGGTGGTGAAACGGTCAAGCGCCGACCCATCGGCTTGTCGGACAATTACTGACTGAGGTATCGAGCTTTTTCTGTAGGCACAGTCCCATCTGTGACTGCTGCTTAAGGAAATAACATCACAACTTGAAAAGCGACGCATTCAAACCTTAATCTTCATAATCTAGAGTTAGTTTCAGCATTTATCATCTAATTTATTTGCTCAAAAATTCAAATCAAGCGCAAACAAAAAACGCAAAAAATGACCGAAAGTAGAACTCCTTGAAGGCGTTTAAACCTTGTCTATGTTTAGCACAAAACGTGAAAACACAATGGGATTTGCGAAATAATTAAAAAATTCCGCAGGCGACGGAATTTTAGGTTATAATTGAACACTTTTTTCATCATTTTGTGCTATGGATAATTCTGTACTATAATTAAATGTTGAACTAGGTCACAGGCTTGGTAAATATCTTTTAAAATCGCATGACAGAGTTTAAATCGTTCGTATCAGAATTTTGGAAGATTCCGAGTTCGAGTCCCGGTGAAGCCAGCTCGCAAATCCATCCGAGCTCAAACCAGTGTGTATTAATCTAGATAAGCTTGAATGAAACGGAAGCGCATGTAATTACAAAAGCACCCTTTTTCCTTGAAAGCAACCGCTCGACCTTGCGCGAGGTGATTGAAATAACGAAATATGACCGGATACGTTGGAATAACGGCATACAGGGTTTCATTGTAAATTGCAATGATTGGAAATTGTAAATTCCAACGGTGTTTGAAATAACCAATAACCCAAACGGAAAACCTTTCCAAAGCACTGGATTTAGTTTTATAGCAATCACTGAAAAAAGGTGATATTGCCCTCATTATTGGGTGATCAAATTGAACTGGCAGCAGTGAAACTTTTTTAGTATTATTGTTCATAAAACTTATCGCTCAAGTGTGGTCCATTTGCGGCTCAAGATAAAGATCGCGATATATGAAAACGCCACACTCTGTACACGTTCTGTCTATTTAGCAATGGCGGTTTCTTTATTTTATAAGGTCACCCGAGACCGCTTTTCATAATCTTTCGATCTTTTTATATTGTTTTGTCTTTTTTAAATAATAGAAAAAATGTCGCGCAACCAGAATATTGGTTTGGAAAGTAAACAAAAGATAAATTTGCGATGAATCACTAAATAACAAAAAAAAAATGAAAAAAAATATTCGTTTGACCCGTTTTAGCGATATAGTGATTCTAATTGCTCAACCATCAATGTGGAAACGATGTTCCTCCAACGTTTGGAAATATCTTACGAAATTCCTTGCCTTTCCATTGCCTCCCTGATGTTGATCTACGTGGCTTTAAAAATTCGTACCAACAGACATCTGTTAGGGATGAGAATTCCTCAGTTTCCATTCCCCGTGTCATGTATTTGTTTGCACTCTAGTGATTTCAGTACACTTTTCAATAATGAAATGTCTCTTTTCTCATAGCCACTTCTTAGAGTGGACCACCCTGTCCAAGGCCCTGTAACAGCGGCCACTTATAGACGGATAGGGTTACAATTACTGGAAAGATATCACCTTTTCCTTTCGGAGCCTTACTCTGAGTAAAATTCAATGAGACAAAAAATTACTGTTCTGGCAATAAATAGAGCAAGTTGCTAGGCTATGATATTCTGTATGCTAGTACTAATAACTTGACCTTACTATATTCCCTATCACCCACACTTCAAAGTTCAGTATAAACTAAATTCCTTCAACCTGCAGCTTATATCACATTCTCTATACCACCCGTTCCATAAGCATGACACGTTGCCCTTGAGTTAAATGCCTAACTAATATCCCACCACGAGGAATTTTCATGAACATATGCGACTCTTTAATATAACTGTTCACCTTTTTTCTACAAATTAGCCACACGTCCGATCAAGTTTGGCCATAGATAAGGCGTGCTGTAATAGCACGCCTTATCTATGCACCAAACATGACCGGTTGTAGCGAATTTCATTAAGTAAACATAAAGAGATACCTTGTTTGTCTAATTACATACGGAAATGCTTCGCTGTAGTCTCCCTTGTTTAATAAGCTATGTACTTTGTCCATGTTTGTGTAGACTTACGTCTGGTGCCACCATGCTGTGCACGGTAGAAGCGACTGATTGTGGGGGTAATACACTGCTAAAGGTATCAATGGGATGAAATTTAGTTAACATACAATTTTGAAAGCTTTCATTGTCCTTGTCTTCTTTTTGGAGATAGAGTCTTTACACTGTTATAAAATTTCAGTAAAATTACCGCTCATTTACAGTAATTGTATATTCCTAAAATTTGAACCTCCTAAATTACCTTGCTGATGAGATGTATCCCATGCAGGTACCCCTCATCTTCATGGACCTGATATCGGCAGTGCATTCAATCAACCGCCCAAGTTCGACAGATTTTCGCTTTGAATTTTTGAAATTCGAACTCGAACAAAAATCTAACGGAAAATCTCTCTTGGATATTCCATATTTGCATTTTAAAGGCCACAATACACATGAAGTTGTCTTACCGATGCGTTGCATTACGTTTCGGATAACAAAATAAAATCGACAATACACGCCTGCATTGCTTTGCGTTAGTCGTGTTCACATGCGTACAAAGCCCAAGCTCAAAAAAAGAAACAAGCAATCTGCGTTAGCTTTCATAGCAAACCGTTCTGTTTCATTGGAAAACGTAAGGAACTACATGCAAAAGCATTGCGCTTGCGTAAAACGCAAGGGTAAAATAAAACAAACCAAGAAAATAGGCAACCTACGCAAACGTGTAGGGCGACCTCAAGACCTAATATCATTTTTATCCTGCGGAGGAAGAACGTTGTAATAAACTATGGTAATGATTTAAACATAAAACTTGTTTATTTGACGTTTCATATCAATATTCACTGAGATTAGAATATCATTTCATCCTGTGGTAGAGGAAAACCAAGAATTACCCGTATTCCCCAAAAATCGATGTCTAGGTAATAGACACAGCCCTCTCGTTTACCTGAACTTGCCTATTACGATGCAAGAATGCGACATGCCAGATACATAAAATAAGCTTTTCCTTCTAGATGCAGAATCCTAAAGCTCACGACATGAACAGGCTTGAACACGAAATTCGCACTTCTACTTTGTAAGCTCGCTCAAGATACGACTGATCGACACAACACACCGCGTACTAATTCGCGTCGACGATTACGAGAAGAGTTGAGCAAATTGCCTGCTAATCAGAATTTATTTTAATTAAGCATTTAGCCACAGATGGACCGCGCCTAGTTGGCGCGATCCATCAGTGGTTCATACTTGACAAAACATACTCTTTGAAAAAAAAATTTTCCACAGGGGAAACAAGAAGAAATTTCCGTTCGGAAACCGTTACTGGGTAATTTTTTTATAACGGAATCCTTGAAATGTCAGTTTTCTTAAAAGATGTCGTCGTCTGTCTGACAGAAATAGGAAGGTCGTTAAGAAGTATTTAAACATCAATGCCTAGTATTTGTCGATATGAAAGCAAGCAGGGTTGCCAGATTTGACTCAAACAGCGGAATGAGTTTACTTTGAAATCTTTGGCATGTTTGCAAAAAGCGACCGGCGACGGGAAATTGACAGTTTTATATCACGAAAAATGCGCGTCGAAGGCGCGCGGGAAACTTGTTAGGTCATTTTCTAGAACAGGTAAAATTTTAGCTGAACACTATCAATATGATTTAGCCGTAAAAACGTTTGCCTGAGGTGGGAATATTGCGCGAGCGAGAAGTTGGTGTTTTTTCTATGCTATCATAACTTTTGGTGGTTTTGGAAGGTCGGAATCCCCCCCCTCTCCTCCCACTATATGGTATTGAAACAACTTAGAAGCTAAATAAAAATATTTTAAATAACAGACATTCAGACTATGTACTATTCCAAAACAAATGACCAATGTTGTGTAGTCGATCTCCAGAGATGTTAAGGATCAATTTGATGACACGATTGCGGGCAACCACAGTTCGAAAGTAATACCGGGACACATTGTTCAGTAATTTGTTCCAATGCAGAAATCGATTCCTCTCGTGTAGATTGATAAAACTTTTAATAATAATGCAATTTCGATGCGACAGGAAATGTTATGGAAGCAGGAAAAGAAATCGTTTCCTTCGAGACGTATGTAGGAAAGCAAGCGGGAACGTCGATTTCCCTTAACATTACAGCGTTTTCAAAGAATCGAGGTAAAAATCTTGGGTTCAAATCCAACGAGTGTCCTATAAGCGATATACAATTTATAGGAACCTAAATTGATTTAACGTGAAAACAAGATTTTATTTCCTCAATATTTCTAAGACTAACTGGTAAATTCAAAAATAATATTATTTACAGCAATCGATGCAAAAAATTGAAATTATCCCAGCAAGAAAAAGATAGATTCGCGAATCGAGGGGCAGGTGTTGGTTCCTGATTTCCTGTGTCCTGGGGGTGCGGTACACCTATTTACTAGTATTAATTATATCATTTTATCGACTGGTTACGCGCATTGGTCGTAAATAAAAATAATAAAAACTCCAAATAAATGATTCGAATTCTTATCAGTTTTTCTATTTCTCACTTTTTTATTCTAGGTAATTACAAGATGTGCATTTCAACGTATTATTAAAAAACTTTTGGACTTTTATTAACAAAAAACTGTTTTCAACTTATTCAAAAATAAAGAGAGATGCTTAACCATCAACCGTCAACACGACCAAACAGAAGTTAATTTTATACGGCATGTCCCATTGGTTAAAAAGATACATGCGTCACAAAGACAACAACGTCACAATAGTTATTATTATCGATATTTCACCTGTTTTGGGTTCAATTTTATCCCACGAATAATAGAATATTTTTATCTATGGCCAAGCTTGACTAGCTACATATCTAGTGCACTCATATCAAATATATATTCAGATCATGCTTGGTCTATTCACATAGAATTTAATATGTCGTTGAGATTATAATAAAAACCTTTCAAGATAAGAATTATATCGTATGGGAAAAGCTGTATTGTTTCTGTCGTTATTGTTAAATATATATTATATCTATCTAATATGTATTCTAATGTTTTGGTAACGTATGCAATAATTATGTGAAACGGAAGTCCTGCTTTGGTCAAGCTTGGACCAGGTATGAACTGTTCTTTTTTGATTCGACAACAATTTTTAAATAATTAAGATAAATAAGAGAATGCTTTTTTATTATTTTTTGATTTGTAAACAATTTCGTTACCGTTTGAATGACTGAAAAAATATATGATTTCTGCAGGAGTATCATGACACCGGGAACGTTAAATTTAATGAAATTCACCCTATAAAAAAGGCCAAAAGTAGAAAACTGCGTCAAAAATACAATAAATTTACTGTACATTGTGTAGCATTTGGCAATTTCACACGATTTACGTTTAAAATTGCGATTTATGAATTTTATTCTAAAAAAGAAGTCAATTTTACAATTTTACAGAGTGAAATTAACAGTTAAATAACGAACAATTTTACTGCATTTTTGTTTATAGTACAGACCTACCTAAAAGGAGCTAACTAACGGTCACATACATGGCAATGAGTTTCATAAAGTACAACACTGTAACAAAAGTACAGTATAATTTACTGGTCATTTGCAGTAATTGCATATTTCCCAAAGTCAAAAAAAAACGCGCCACGGTTGATGAGATTGATGCCACATTTTATGGTCTGTTGATATTTGACCGCACCTTCGTGGTGCTTTCCATCAACACCCCCATAATTTGGCCCAAAAAATTCAATTTTTGAATTTTTTTCAATTCCGCAATATAAAATTACTATCAAATACCAGTGATTTTGTTGCATTTTTTGTTACAGTGTAGCAACAATGCTCTAAGAGGGAAATATTATCTACAGAACTAACATAGTAAAAAGTTCTGTGGTGGAGTGGTAATCTGCCCTAGGCGACGATAAAACCATACTCGATTTTTTTTTAACTTAAATTAGATCGGATTACTCTTCCGATTACAGCGCAGTTCTCTGAAAATTTGACATTTTGATTGACTGGCGATAAAATCATTTTTCAAGGCATCAAATATCTTATGAAATTTAAAATAGAACTGCGCATTTGATCTGGTTATTTGTGTTACTTGAAAACCAAGACCTTTTCAAGTGTTACTTAATGTTATAATAATCCAGAACTATATAACAATTATAAATTGTTTTAACGTATTTTTGGTTTTAAAATAATATCATTTCGATTCTCAGATAAAATCCAGGCATCAGTAAATCATGATTCGGCCTAAATTTTTTGGTGTTTATTCGTTCTTACTAAACGGTAAATGAGTCATTATAACTAGTAACAAAAAATGTAGTAAAATCGCTGTTCGTGTGAAAGAAATTATGGTCAGCGATATTGAAATGAGTTAAAAATCAACTTTTTCGGCCAATTAATGGGCTGTGGCACCTTGGCGGTGCGTTTCCATCAACAGTCCATAATTGCATAAAAAGTCTAAATATCGCGTCAGAGGCTTGAAATATTTTTGAATAAAATATATTTTAAGGCTTGTTTTAAAAACTTAAATGAATGTCAGTGCATATCCCTAAGTTTCGAATTACTGCAAATAACCGGTCGAATTTACTATATTTTTTGTCGCAGTGTTTGTAATGAGAATATTAACAAACTTGAATTACCTCGTGGTTATCTGTTAGCGCGACGAACGATTCTCCAAAACATTTCAAAAGCAAGTAAATATAAATAACAAGCCCAACGCGCTCCGAAAATTAATCCTTATTATAATGAAATTTTAGAAAAAAAGGACCCCCCCTCAATCACCACCCCCTGCTCAAAATCTGGAGTTGGTGTGTGAACTGAGAAATATGTCTTCCTCTATCTCCCCCCCGGCACCCGCTGCCAGCGCGAACTACGGTTCCAAACACGGCTGGGCAAAACCGATTCATTTGGAATTCGAATCTGATTCAGATTACTTTTTCTCGAATTGAATCGAATCACTAATTTTCATAAAAAACAACAAATAGTCATTTTCTACTACTGCTATTATCGTCTCCCCAATATGATAATTATGGTACGAAATTGTATTTAAGATTTTACAAATATTTCGCATATAATCAGACTTAGTAATGTATTTTTAATTACAATTCAAAATTTCCCCGAAATAAAAAATTTTCATTTTCAACACAAATACAATCGAAATTTTGGTCAGATTTTGACCAAATCGATTGTATTTTGTCGTCAACAAATGAAAAAATTCTTTTAATTTAGCAAGTTTTTTTACCTGTGTCCGATCCATAATTATCGTTATTTAACAGTAATTTCACTCGGTTAATATTGGAATTTAAACCTTAGAATTGACCTTTCGGCAATTATAGCCTATACTCGGCATGAATCTTAAAATATAAAACGGTTCCAATTTTGGGAATAAATACAGTTACTGTAAATTACTGTTGGAATTAACTGTACTTTTTCACAGTGTTCAAACGATAACATCGTAAACTATAATGAATGTAATATGTTATTGTAGACACATTACATGGTGGATTTTGAAAGATTCAGTCCTAGGGTTGTCAGTATTTTTCAAACTACATGCCTTTTTGAACAGAATATCGAATCATAATCATTTAGGACTCGAGGTCTTTTTTTAGAATTGTAATTCTACTTAAAAAAAATATTGGGAAAATTAATTGAGCTAATTTTCCTATAGCACACGAACACATTTTAAAAAAATGAATTGAAAAAAATTACAGAATAGAACCTGTTGTTCGAAGCCCAAAAAAATGGATAATCGAAA
>OZ023148.1:14821766-14861201 GCA_963675895.2 Styela plicata
GTAAATTCGAATCTCTAGCAGCAGAAAACATTGAACTATACTTAATGGAGTGAAACCTCTGATCGATCGATCGGAGATCGCATGATTTTGACTTCGTGAAAGATTTTCAAGGAAATTGTAACCCCAAAAAACGACTTTCAATGGATTTCAAAGTTTCAAGTTGATTTGTATGGATTAGTTTCACTTATAAAGAGACTTCATTTTTAAATTTTTCAACAAGATAACTTTGCTGTAATAATGTAAAAAGTGATCTTTTCAAACTCAGAAAATAATATTTTTTAAGTGTGGCGAACGGGTGACCGATGCCTCTTCGCTGCGATTCATCACTGAGCCATTCTTAAGAAACACATTCGAACAAAATTTTTCTTGTTTGATACATTAAAAAAATCACTGTAAAATGCCACGAAATCGAATAATCTTTTTAAAAGTACTGGGCCAAGACGCGTTTGCCATATGAAAGGCATTATTTAGTCAAAGGCGGTCATTAAGGCACGAGACTGGAGTATATAATTGAAAGTTATTATGAAAAGGGAAACAGTTTCGTTTTAAATTTCAACAGTCAGAATATAGATAATATACTTCTAATATACTTCTATCTCAATATAGAAAAATCGGTTTATTAAGCATGCGCCACAGATGGACCGCGTCTCATCGACGCGATCCATCAGTGACGTATACCTAATAGATAACGTTTTGACAAAATTGGACTGATTGGGATAATAATATTGTATTATTGGGATAATATTCTGTAATATATGAGTGTTTTAGGAAACTACTTCTGTAGACGAATGGTAGCGAGTGCAAGGAAAAGTAAGTATTTTTAAACAATTAGCGTCCGTTGACCCAAGTTTGGCAATATATTTCGTTTGGTATGAGTCGACGCGATCCAACGGTGGCTCATGCTTGACAAAATCAAATTTCTGAATGAGGTTTAGTGTTTAGTGTAGTTGGGAGTGTACTCGACTTACTTTTTATGTCAGAAATATTTTAGCAAAATATGTTACGCCAAGTATGGCAACTGATTGATTGCGCCGTTGGGGCGCAGTTTATCAGTGGCTCATGCTTGACCAAGTACAATTTCTGATTGGGACTTATGGCTGCCACATTTTGTTTTATTGAAAAAATCGAGTGAAAACATAAAATGAAACCAAGTAGCAGCTACTAACAAGACATAAACTACGTAAAGCATGAAATCAGAATTCAACATCAGCAGAAAACACCCAGTACATATCTGAACCGCTAAAGTTGAGTGTAGTAAATAATTACTGCCCTGGATGATGTTGAATCCATTTACTGGTTTTTGTATTGTAGAAAATACATCATTCTGCCATGTTATCAACTCCTTCCCAATCAGAATAATTTTACCTCCAAATATCCCTTGTCAAGTATGAATCGCTGATGAGTTGCACCGTTTGGCCGAGTTCCACCTATGGCTCATACTTGATAAAAATATATTTCTGTTTGAGCAACATTACGAATGAATGTAACTTACCAGTTCGATTCGATTCGGATATCTCTCTGACATGGATAATTCGATTATCATTTTTTTGGCTCGACAACAGGTTCTATTTAGTAATTTTTCATTTATTTTCAAAAATGGTCGTTGTTATAGCAAAATAATTACTGCCTTTTCACAATATTTTTATGAGTAGTATTAAATTCAAAATGGTTTGATTCTAAATGATATGATTCGATGTTCGGTTCGAAAAAGAATTTACTTGAAACTGACAACCCTAGGTAGGACTAATCTTCAAAATCCATCATGTATGTGTCTACAATACTTACATCATTATAGTTTACGATGTTATCAGTTGAACACTGTGAAAAAGTACAGTTAATTCACAGGTAATTTGCAGTAATTTTTATTCCCAAAATTGGAACCGTTTTATATTCAAGATTCATGCCAAGTATAGGTTATAATTGGCCGGAAAGGTCAATTCTAGGGTTCAATTTCAATAGAACCGAGTGAAATTACTGTTAAAGAACGATAATTTTGCCGCATTTTTGTTACAGTTATATCTGATTAACTTTACCAGGATATCATCTGAGGAATAAGAATTACTTCATATTACGGTTCATGTGCATAACTAAAAAGTTAAACAGTAAATAAAACCAGACATGTTTAGGTACTTATGATCGTTAACGTTATTAGGTCACACTGTTGAGCAATCATGCATGAGCCTTATATAATTGATGACGTAATGAATGGTTTTTCTTGGATTTGAAACTAGGGCTGGCAATTCGATTCGTTGGTTCGAATCGATTCGAGACACAGATTATTAGAATCAATCATGGATCGGACGCAGGTAAAAAAAACTTGGTAAATTAAAAGAATTTTTTCATTTGTGACGACAAAATACAATCGATTTTGGTCAAATCTGACCAAAATCGATTGTATTTTGACGTTGAAAATTTTTACTTTTGGGTTGGAGTGTAATTAAAAATACATTACTAAGTCTGATTATATGTAAATATTTGTAAATCATAACTCTAAATTTCGTAATCATCATAATGGAGAAGAAAATAGCAGTAGTAGAAATGGAATATTTATTATTTTTATGAAATTAGTGATTCGATTCAATTCGAGAAAAAGTATCCGAATCAGATTCGAATTCCAAATGAATCGGTTTTGCCCAGCCGTGTTTGAAGCCGTAGTTCGCGCTGGCAGCGGTACCGGGAGGAGATAGAGGAAGACATATTTCTCAGTCACACACCAACTCCAGGTTTTGAGAGGGGGGTGGTGATTGAGGGTAGCAGTTTTTTCTAAAATTTCATTATAATAAGGATAATTTTCGAGCGCGTTGGGCTTGTAATTATATTTGCTTGTTTTTAAATGTTTGGAGAATCGTTCGTCCGCGCTAACAGGTAACCACGAGGTAATTCAAGTTTGTTAATATTCTCATACAACACTGCGACAAAAATATAGTAAATCGACCGTTTATTTGCAGTAATTCGAAACTTAGGGATATGCACTGACATTAATTTAAGTTTAAAACAAGCCTTAAAATATATTTTATTCAAAAATATTTCAAGCCTCTGACGCGATTTTAGACTTTTTTATGCCAATTATGGACTGTTGATGGAACGCACCGCCAAGGTGCCACAGCCCATAATTGGCCGAAAAAGTTGATTTTAACTCATTTCAATATCGCTGACCATAATTTCTTTCAACGAACAGCGATTTTACTACATTTTTGTTACAGTATAATGACTCACACCGTTTAGTAAGAACGAATAAACACCAGAAAATTTCGCCGAATCATGATACTGATGCCTGGTTTTTATCTGAGAATCGAAATGATATTATTTTAAAACCAAAATACGTTAAAACAATCTATAATTGTTATATAGTTCTGGATTATATAACATTAAGAACACTTGAAAAGGTCTTTGGTTTTCAAGTAACACAAATAACCAGATCAAATGCGCATTCTATTTTAAATTTCATAAGATATTTGATGACTTGAAAATGATTTTATCGACAGTCAATCAAAATGTCAATTTTCAGAATTGCGCTGTAATCGGAAGAAATCCGATCTAATTTAAGTTAAAAAAATCTTGTATGGTTTTATCGTTGCCTAGGGCAGATACCACTCACCCACAGCACTTTACTATATTAGTTCTGTGGATAATATTTTCCTCTCAGAGCATTGTTGCTACACTGTAACAAAAAATGCAACAAAATCACTGGTATTTGACAGTAATTTTACTTTGCGGAATTGAAAAAATTCAAAATTGAATTTTTTGGCTAAATATGGGGTGTTGATGGAAAGCACCACGAAGGTGCGGTCAATCAACAGCCCATAATTGGCATCAATCTCATCAACGTGGCGTTTTTTTGACTTTGGAAATATGCAATTACTGCAAATGACCAGTAAATATACTATACTTTTGTTACAGTGTTGTACTTTATGAAACTCATTGCCATGTATATGACCGTTAGTTAGCTCCTTTTAGGTAGGTCTGTACTATAACAAAAATGCAGTAAAATTGTTCGTTATTTAACCGTAATTTCACTCTGTAAAATTGTAAAATTGACTTTTTTAGAATAAAATTCATAAATCGCAATTTTAACGTAAATCGTGAAATTGCAAATGCTACAAATGTACAGTAAATTTATTGTATTTTTGACGCAGTTTTCTACTTTTGGCCTTTTTTATAGGGTGAATTTCATTAAATTAACGTCCCCGGTGTCATGATACTCCTGCAGAAATCATATATTTTTTCAGTCATTCAACGGTAACGAATTGTTACAAATCAAAAATAATAAAAAAGCATTCTCTTAATTATCTTAATTATTTAAAATTGTTGTCGAATCAAAAAAGAACAGTTCATACCTGGTCCAAGCTTGACCAAAGCAGGACTTCCGTTTCACATAATTATTGTATACGTTACCAAAACATTAAATACATATTAGATAGATATAATATATATTTAACAATAACGACAAACAATACAGCTTTTCCCATACGATATAATTCTTATCTTGGAAGGTTTTTATTATAATCTCAACGACATATTAAATTCTATGTGAATAGACCAAGCATGATCTGAATATATATTTGATATGAGTGCACTAGATATGTAGCTAGTCAAGCTTGGCCATAGATAAAATATTCTATTATTCGTGGGATAAAATTGAACCCAAACAGGTGAAATATCGATAATAATAACTATTGTGACGTTGTTGTCTTTGTGACGCATGTATCTTTTCAACCAATGACATGCCGTATAAAATTAACTTCTGTTTGGTCGTGTTGACGGTTGATGGTTAAGCATCTCTCTTTATTTTTGAATGAGTTGAAACAGTTTTTTGTTAATAAAAGTCCAAAAGTTTTTAATAATACGTTGAAATGCACATCTTGTAATTACCTAGAATAAAAAAGTGAGAAATAGAAAAACTGATAAGAATTCGAATCATTTATTTGGAGTTTTTATTATTTTTATTTACGACCAATGCGCGTAACCAGTCGAAAAATGATATAAATAATACTAGTAAATAGGTGTACCGCACCCCCAGACACAGTACATCAGGAACCACACCTACCCTCGATTCGCGAATCTATCTTTCTTGCTGGATAATTTCAATTTTGCATCGATTGCTGTAAATAATGTTATTTTGAATTTACCAGAGTCTTAGAAATATTGAGGAAATAAAATCTTGTTTTCACGTTAAATCAATTTACGTTCTATAATTGTATATCGCTTATAGACACTCGTTGGATTTGAACCCAAGATGTTTACCTCGATTCTTGAAAACGCTTGTATGTTAAGGGAAATCGACGTTCCCGCTTGCTTTCCTACATACCTCTCGAAGGAACGATTTCTTTTCCTGCTTCCATAACATTTCCTGTCGCATCGAAATTGCATTATTATTAAAAGTTTTATCAATCTACACGAGAGGAATCGATTTCTGCATTGGAACAAATTACTGAACAATGTGTCCGGTATTACTTTCGAACTGTGGTTGCCGCAATCGTGTCATCAAATTGATCCTTAACATATCTGGAGATCGGCTACACAACATTGGTCATTTTTTTTGGAATAGTACATAGTCTGAATGTCTGTTAAAATATTTTTATTTAGCTTCTAAGTTGTTTCAATACCATATAGTGGGAGGAGAGGGGGAGGATTCCGACCTTCCAAAACCACCAAAAGTTATGATAGCATAGAAAACCACCAACTTTTCGCTCGCGCAATATTCCCTCAGGCAACGTTTTACGGCCAAATCATATTGATAGTGTTCAGCTAAAATTTTACCTAGTTCTAGAAAATGACTAACACGTTTCCTGCGCGCCTTCGACGCGTATTTTTCGTGATATAAAACTGTCAATTTCCCGTCGCCGTCGCTTTTTGCAAACATTGCCAAAGATTTCGAAGTAACTCATGCCGCTGTTTGAGTCAAATCTGGCAACCCTGCTTGCTTTCATATCGACAAATACTAGGCATTGATGTTTAAATACTTCTTAACGACCTTCCTATTTCTGTCAGACAGACGACGACATCTTTTAAGAAAACTGACATTTCAAGGATTCCGTTATAAAAAAAATTACCAAATAACGGTTTCCGAACGGAAATTTCTTCTTGTTTCCCCTGTGGAAATTTTTTTTCAAAGAGTATGTTTTGTCAAGTATGAACCACTGATGGACCGCGCCAACTAGGCGCGGTTCATCTGTGGCTCATGCTTAGCAAAATAAATTCCTGATTAGCAGGCAATTTGCTCAACTCTTCTCGTAATCGTCGACGCGAATTAGTACGCGGTGTGTTGTGTCGATCAGTCGTATCTTGAGCGAGCTTACAAAGTAGAAGTGCGAATTTCGTGTTCAAACCTATTCATGTCGTGAGCTTTAGGATTCTGCATCTAGAAGGAAAGACTTATTTATGTATCTGGCATGTCGCATTCTTGCATCGTAATAGGCAAGTTCAGGTAAACGAGAGGCTGTGTCTATTACCTAGACATCGATTTTTGGGGAATACGGGTATTCTTGGTTTTCCTCTACCACAGGATGAAATGATATTCTAGTCTCAGTGAATATTGATATGAAACGTCAAATAAACAAGTTTTATGTTAAATCATTACCATAGTTTATTACAACGTTCTTCCTCCGCAGGATAAAAATGATATTAAGTCTTGGGGTCGCACTACACGTTTGCGTAGGTTGCGTTTTTTCTTGGTTTGTTTCATTTTACCCTTGCGTTTTACGCAAGCGCAATGCTTTGCATGCAATTCCTTACGTTTTCCAGTGAAACAGAACGGTTTGCTATGAAAGCTAACGCAGAGTGCTTGTTTCTTTGAGCTTGTGCTTTGTACGCATGTGAACAAGACTAACGCAAAGCAATGCGGGCGTGTATTGTCGTTTTTATTTTGTTATCCGAAACGTAATGCAACGCATCGGTAAGACAACTTCACGTGCGTTGTGGCCTTCAAAATGCAAATATGGAATATCCAAGGGAGATTTTCCGTTAGATTTTTGTTCGAGTTCGAATTTCAAAAATTCAAAGCGAAAATCTGTCGAACTTGGGCGGTTGATTGAATGCACTGCCGAATTCAGGTCCATGAAGATGAGGGGTACCTACATGGGATACATCTCATCAGCAAGGTAATTGTGGAGGTTCAAACTTTGGGAATATACAATTACTGTAAATGAGCGGTAATTTTACTGAAATTTTATAACAGTGTAAAAACTCTATCTCCAAAAAGGAGACAAGAACAATGAAAGCTTTCAAAATTGCATGTTAACTAAATTTCATCCCATTGATACCTTTAGCAGTGTATCACCCCACAATCAGTCGCTTCTACCGTGCGCAGCATGGTGGCACCAGACGTAAGTCTACACAACATGGACAAAGTACATAGCTTATTAAACAAGGGAGACTACAGCGAAGCATTTCCGTATGTAATTAGACAAATAAGGTATCTCTTTATGTTTACCTAATGAAATTCGCTACAACCGGTCATGTTTGGCGCATAGATAAGACGTGCTGTTACAGCACGCCTTATCTATGGCCAAACTTGATCGGACGTGTGGCTAATTTGTAGAAAAAAGGTGAACAGTTATATTAAAGAGTCGCATATGTTCATGAAATTCCTCGTGGTGGGATATTAGTTAGGCATTTAACTCAAGGGCAACGTGTCATGCTTATGGAACGGGTGGTATAGAGAATGTGATATAAGCTGTAGGTTGAAGGAATTTAGCTTATACTGAACTTTGAAGTGTGGGTGATAGGGAATATAGTAAGGTCAAGTTATTAGTACTAGCATACAGAATATCATGGCCTAGCAACTTGCTCTATTTATTGCCAGAACAGTAATTTTTTGTCTCATTGAATTTTACTCAGAGTAAGGCTCCGAAAGGAAAAGATGATATCTTTCTAGTAATTGTAACCCTATCCGTCTATAAGTGGCCGCTGTTACAGGGCCTTGGACAGGGTGGTCCACTCTAAGAAGGGGCTATGAGAAAAGAGACATTTCATTATTGAAAAGTGTACTGAAATCACTAGAGTGCAAACAAATACATGACACGGGGAATGGAAACTGAGGAATTCTCATCCCTAACAGATGTCTGTTGGTACGAGTTTTAAAGCCACGTAGATCAACATCAGGGAAGCAATGGAAAGGCAAGGAATTTCGTAAGATATTTCCAAACGTTGGAGGAACATCGTTTCCACATTGATGGTAGAGCAATTAGAATCACTATATCGCTAAAACGTGTCAAACGAATATTGTTTTTAATTTTTTTCTGAATCCTATATTTGTCCAATATCCATTCATATTTTTTTCATTTTTTTGTTATTCAGTGATTCATCGCAAATTTATCTTTTGTTACTTTCCAAACCAATATTCTGGTTGCGCGACATTTTTTTATTATTAAAAAAGACAAACAATATAAAAAGATCGAAAGATTATGAAAAGCGGTCTCGGGTGACCTTATAAAATAAAGAAACCGCCATTGCTAAATAGACAGAACGTGTACAAAGTGTGGCGTTTCATATATCGCGATCTTTATCTGAGCCGCAAATGGACCGCACTTGAGCGATAAGCTTTATGAACAATAATACTAAAAAAAGTTTCACTGCTGCCAGTTCAATTTGATCACTCAATAATGAGGGCAATATCATATTTTTTCAGTGATTGCTATAAACTAATTCAGTGCTTTGGAAAGGTTTTCCGTTTGGTTATTGGTTATTTCAAACACCGTTGGAATTTACAATTTCCAATCATTGCAATTTACAATGAAACCCTGTATGCCGTTATTCCAACGTATCCGGTCATATTTCGTTATTTCAATCACCTCGCGCAAGGTCGAGCGGTTACTTTCAAGGAAAAAGGGTGCTTTTGTAATTACATGCGCTTCCGTTTCATTCAAGCTTATCTAGATTAATACACACTGGTTTGAGCTCGGATGGATTTGCGAGCTGGCTTCACCGGGACTCGAACTCGGAATCTTCCAAAATTCTGATACGAACGATTTAAACTCTGTCATGCGATTTTAAAAGATATTTACCAAGCCTGTGACCTAGTTCAACATTTAATTATAGTACAGAATTATCTATAGCACAAAATGATGAAAAAAGTGTTCAATTATAACCTAAAATTCCGTCGCCTGCGGAATTTTTTAATTATTTCGCAAATCCTAGTGTGTTTTCACGTTTTGTGCTAAACATAGACAAGGTTTAAACGCCTTCAAGGAGTTCTACTTTCGGTCATTTTTTGCGTTTTTTGTTTGCGCTTGATTTGAATTTTTGAGCAAATAAATTAAATGATAAATGCTGAAACCAACTCTAGATTATGAAGATTAAGGTTTGAATGCGTCGCTTTTCAAGTTGTGATGCTATTCCCATAAGAAGCAGTCACAGATGGACTGTGCCTGCAGAAAAAGCTCGATACCTCAGTCAGTAACTGCCCGACAAGCCGATGGATCGGTGCTTGACCGTTTCACCACCGAGCGTGCCCTCCCTCGGTAGGTTCATGGACAGGCCATAGCAAATAATTTGGAAATCCTAAATGAATTGAAATTGTCTTGTTGATGAGATTTTTGTGAAGTAAGAATTGTAAATGAGACATGTCTTGTGTGGTGCGTTCTATCAACAGTCTAAAACCGACTGAAAAGCGAACTCTATAGTTTTATTTTAACATAACAGAGTAAAATAACTGTCAAAGCACGGCGATTTTGATGCATTATCATAGTTGCAGTGGGTAGAAAAGGAGACTTGTCCTATCATTCAGCCAAACAGAGGTATTTGATTAGTAGTAAGAATTTTTGACATATTAATATTCAATAAATTTTGAGTTTAATGATCAATCAAATTTTGATGATTATTTTCTTATAAAACCAACCAAATTTGACAACTCGATTGGCATCGTATGCTTAATTAACTTTTGTTTTGATTTATCGTTATATAACTTCCGTATATGTTAAATTTTCTATTGTTCGATTGTTTTGAAAACCGGAAATTACGCATCAGAGCTACCGGACAGCTGAATCTAGAAATGACGTCATCTTTGTGACACGAGGTTATAGAAGATTATGTCTATAATTAGTTTAGAAAATATAGTAGTAAGCGAGAGGAGTGCTAGTAATAAGATTTTCATTCTTTTGATCTGAATTTGTATTCTCGATCAAAAATCATTTTTAAGGAAGATTAGTTAGGAACCAAGGTAAAAATGAAAAACAGATATATTTGGGTCAGTTCCTGAACAAATTATCTCAGTATTAAGGTTATATGTTACATGTTTTTGAACGACACTTCTTGCACAAATATGTGTGCAACCATGCAGGCGATGTGGTTCCATTCAGAAATTGTGTTTGTTAAGCATGAGCCACCTTTGAACCGCGCATTAGCAGCGCGTTCCATCACCGGCTCATCCATATATAGCAAAACATTTTCAGAGAAAATTTCTGACGGCGGGGGTAAGTTTTTAAATTTTATATCACTTGATTTGATCGAAATTTGACATTTCGTTATTTGCTATGCGTTACTTGTGAACGCATCAGGAGGGTTATGCCCTACAGCCACTGATCACGAACCTTCGTAGTGGCTGTGTACTCATCGTGTACTTATGTCGACGAAATGCCTTCATGAAGAGCACTCTCGGAGGTGAAACGGGAAAGCATCGAACCGTCGACCTTTTGGACAATGCAACCCAGCCTGAAAGAGAGTGGAGGGAACCAACCAACGGGTACTAAGTAGCAAAGAGATACTAACAGCTGTAGTACCAAAAACTGCACTCTAAACGGAAACATCCCAAACGAAACTGAACCACCATGGTAAAGTGCAGTGAGTAGTGTCTGCCATGGGAGATAGTAAAAGTATCTACCACTTCTCTGCTTTCATTCAGTCACCTCTTACGATAAGCAGGAAATACGGTAGGACTATTAAAGAACGAATCGAATTCTCACATATTCAAGTCAAAATACTGTGACTCAAAAACTCGCGTTAATAGACATCTATCAGGGATGGGGGTTCCTTAGTTCCCACTCCTGCATTGTACTTTAGTGGCTTCAGGAGGATTTTCAAGTATGATTTGTCTCCTGTGACCTTGCTTTGAGCGAATTTTAATAAAAAAATCATATATTATGGATTTCTTTTTCGGAAATTTTGTTTTATCCGTCCATCTGCCGTTCGTTATACTCGCTAGGTTTATTATCGTGATATAACAAGAAGCGTGCTAATCAAACGGAAATTTACCAGCCTTGTAGTCGGCGCGCGTGGTTTATTAATAACCTCTCCATGTATCTATCTCGCTTGCAATATTATACGGAAATTACGCAATTTATCTTCACTAAGTAGAAATAATTTTTATCGCCACATTTTCTTGTTCTACGCAGGTCTCATAAAGCTTTTGGTATGGGCTGCGGTACGGATTCATTACACCAATTTGCCTCTAGGGTTACAAGTAAATGCTTTGAAAACAGTGGCGTGTGCTTTATTAGTAATATTATTTTCTATAATCGCGTTATTGACGTGTAAAGCATACGACATATATGATTGATTTTGGGATAAAAAAATATATTAAAATATCCCTTTTTCGTAAAATTTTGTAACCCAGTTTATGATCGTATGTAATAATATTCCGTATCATCCCATATAGAGAGAAAACGGATGAAGGACTTACTAAAAATATTTTTGATATATAATGCACTTTGTTAACGAAAAAGTAACGTTATCTCAATCAGCAATATTCTTTTGCCAAGCATGCGCCACAGATGGACCGCGTCTCATCGACGCGATCCATCTGTGACGACTCATGCTTGGCAAAAGGTGATTTCTGATTGGGATATCATGAGACAGTAGGGATTGTGATTTTATAATTTTGCATGCTTACTAATTTGGCCAGTACGCGCATTTAAATGACCGATATATTTCTAATTTTTTTGGATTAGCTACAACTATAAAATCCTATCATTTAACTCCTCTTAAATAACATTCCTATTGTATTTTGAACGCATCTCAGTTAATATCAAACGTCAAATTATACGTACAAAAACATTTTTTTTCTATCACGAAGTATATAGAATATATATATATATATTTTTTATAGCCACTTCTTAGAGTGGATCACCCTGTCCAAGGACCTTTAACAGCGGCCGCTTATAGTCGGACAGGGTTACAATTACTGGAAAGATATCATCTTTTCCTGCTCGGCTTAGCCTACCCAGTTATTACATCCTGGGTTGAGTGGTGAAATTAGTGAATTTTGCGTAAGAATTTGCGTAAGCAAAGTGATTACGCAAAGAACGCTCACGCAAGACAAAATATGTATTGGACATTTTTATTACGGAGAAGTTCAGATTCGCTTCATAGGTATACAAATTTATTTCTGTAACGCTACGTCTGTGTTACAAATGTACAAGCGTAAAGCAAGACTTTTTACCTCTCCAGTTAGTCACAGTTACTCTTGCTACTGTATTCTTGCATTTACTGCATGTACACAGATCCGCTAACACAAAGGCATAGCGGAAGGATAAGCAGTTAATCAACTTCCCTAACAGCCGCAATCGAATATTATTATATGGCTTCTTTTCTCGATTGCTTTGGACGTGCAGCGATATTTCCACTAACCTTTTATAGTTATTTAATTTAATTTTCGGAGATATTATCTCCCAAATTACCATAAATCAAATGCAAAAAACAAGTAATCGATTATGTTGTCCAATCGTTCAAGATTGTCCAAAATATACGAGTTATGAGATGATGAACCGGCGATAATTGTCGCGAGTGTGCATCCGGACTTTCGATCCCTACATAATAGGTCTAAATTTATTCACAAATATGAAATTCGTTATAATGTTGCTGATTGATCCAGTGGTTGAAGGTCTTGGGTTCGAACCCGGTAAAGTATAGTTGTTGATTTTATAATCCGGTCACATAATCCTAATGTCTATAATACTAAATCGAACAGATATTTGTTCAAGCATGCGCCACAGATGGACCGCGGCGCGATCCATCAGTGGCTCATTCTTGACTTATAATTTGTCCATAAATATTGAATAACGATTTCTCTTGAGAGAGCATGCATAAATGTCCATTCTGATTGGTATAAGACACCCTTTTGGGGTTGCGACCCACTTGTTGTGATATACAATGCGTATGGGTGGTCATATATCTTTCGGTCTCAGAAATCGAGTCGAATAATTTTCCCGAATCGAATATTCGAATCAGAAGTCGTATAATAAACATACAAAGACATGTTTTTATCAGCTTATAATTTACGTGCAAATGTCACGCTGATTTTTGAAAAAAAATTCAAAAGTAATATTTTATTGATTTCGAGTTGATACAGAAACCGAATGGAATAATTTATGATTCGAACATCGCGAATCGAATCGAATATTTTGGACAGACCTAACAAAGAATTTGTCCTCTTATCATCAGATATTACGAAGAATGAACAAACATACTCGAACAAGTGATTTCTTTGTTGTTATCAGACTGTAAACACCGTATGTTGCAACACTTTGTCAGCAAACTTTAATATTATTGTCTTACTATTAAAAGCGTTGGTTAATTTCACATGTTTGCCCGTGAATTGACTATACTGCAACTATATTCAGGAGGTCAGGCCAAAATAATTGTTATGTAATCCGGATGCACAGAATTATCAAATAAAGCCAAATGAATAATTATGAAGAATTTTAGACAGTTTTCCATCATTTTATTTGCTGCTCTAATGATTACCGTCTCTTTTTTATTATTAAAATTCACTTTGAGCAAGCCCCTCTTCGTATTGTTCCAAAGTCACGCCGAATATTGCACAAAATATGTGAAACTTCATATTGAACTCGATATGGATGTTGATTCGAGCATTAGAACTTGACCCGATGATTTGCATTGGTGTTGAAAAATGTCCCTGTCCCCTCAAGTACTATGATTTTGGAGAACAATCGCTATAATATCCTCATAAAAATTCTTGCTCCTCACCAATAAATACAAAGTCAAATAAAAGCAACAAAAGTGCGAATTTATACAATCCGAACAGGGATCAATTTTAAAGGTTTGTTTTTTCGTTTATTTCATTCTCTGTGGCTATTTTTTACAATTTGATAAACGCTTACAATGCTTTGTTTGAACTTTTGGTTTTAGCGAATACCCGTTTGTTTTCTGAATCCCTCTGACCATGTTTCAACTTCTCTGCAACGGTATAATAAACAACAGTGATTCACCGGCACACATCCCCCATGTAATTTATTTACTTAGTGGATTAACTCAAAGCCCAAGCTACTAAAATTTTAGCGTTTGTCAAGCGTGAGTGACAGATGAACCACGCCAGATTGGCGTGGTCCATCTGTCATTCATGCTTGACAAAGTACTCATTGGTCTCAAAAGAATCATAATTAGCATGAATATGGTATCACCACACACAAGGGTGATCGTTTCAATCGTCATTACTCTTTGCTGGAGTAAATACCGAAGCTTATAAAAGTTTATAGCACGAGGGGTTATCGTTGGCAGCGGGTATGTAACTCAGGAAGCTGTTCGACGGAAATATGCATTTGGTGCTTCATTGTTATATAAATGGGGGGGGGGGGGGGTATGAATTTCGAAGGAAATGAAGTTAGGTGGTGCCGTTGACGCGTAGTGATGTTTTTGCATTTTGACCTCAAAATTCTAATTTATGAAATTATCGTGTCTCCTAAAATTGGCGTCGCAGGCGCGGAACAAAATTGCCTCGTTTACATGTGGCCAAAATCGTTCTTCAGTGATGTAAATTCAAAAATATTTTAGTGACATATCAAAACACGAATGCCTTAATTATTTAGCTGTTGCTGCAAGAACATATCAATTCATGAGAAACAACCACGAAAACGCAAACGTAAGAGGAGTAAGAAAAGTAATTGTTTTGGTTACAGGAAAAAACGTACATAGTTAGTAATTTGGCGATGTAAGCGCATTTTTGACGTACGAAATTCTCTTCTAAGTTTTATGTTATGCAGTTTGACAAGTATGAGCCAAAGATGATCCGCTACTCAGCGTCGTCTAAAGAATTATTTTGTTTTCAAGTATGAGTAAGTATGGGTGGTTCGTTTGAGTAGTTCGCCATGATAAAGGTTCTATTTCTCCTGTCACTTATAGGCGAATAGTCGATCAATGTTAGTTTTATTTGGAAGACATAGTTATCCGGTTAGGCTGAGCAAAATCGAATAGTTACCACACTAGAATTTAAGCGTTGAACATAGGTTTAAAAGCCGGACTTAACAAGCCTCGAACATATGGTCTGTAATCGATGACGCAAACAACGCGTTATCTACTACGCCAACGTGCCAACAAATCTGAGATAAAAATATCTCTGATTTGTCTATAAATGGCATATATTTGAGATGTGACAAAAGTGAACCGACTTTAAGTTAAGCGCTGATCGAAACCCAAAAGCTGCTTTCTCAGAAATTTAAATTTTCGAGTTGCAAAATATTTTCGCAAGTAATCTTTCTAAATATAGTAATGAAGTAACCGAGACATAAACTTATTAATCATGAGTAATTGCCTGAACAAACACGCCGTGTTAAAAGATTTCACCACAAAAACAATATTTTTTAGTCAGGCATGAGCCACTAATAGTTCGCGCTTGAGGGGCGCGACCATTAGTGAATCATACTCGACAAAAGATATTTTGATAAAAATTGATTGAGAAAAAGGAATCCAGTTTGATCTTTGATACCGAGGTCCGAAGTTGATATTCTTTGTCTCGTTGGGCATAGTATATAAAAGATTTATTTTAAAAGCAAGAAAAGTTTTAAAACAGAGACTAGGCTTGTTCTTTGTCGCGTTGAGGGAGGACTAACTACTTATCCTTCATCTGTGCAGTTGTGAAAGTGCATATGTTTGCTCTACCCAAGGATGCTATAGAAAGAGAATATAAATTATTATAGACATGAGGTTCAGGAATGTACACAAATTCTTTCTATAGCTTTTCGTCTGATCAACGTCAGACTTTCCTCAGACAAAAATTAAAATAAAGGCAAGAAAGCATTGGCTGACAATATGCGTTCCAGATTTCAGTCATGGTCGAGAGTAGGAATTGGGTTGAAAATACTTTTGATAGGAAGCCGATCTTAGTCATATGAAACGTGGTGCCGGTGGTTTGTGAGAATAGCGCACCTCTGGCCTGGAGATGAGAGGGCTAGGAATTCAACTCTTTTAAATCAAGTTAATTTATACAGGTCGCAAAATTCCCTTACATCAGGCTATTAAGACCCGTAGTAGAATACTTCAGCCCTCATCAATAGAATTAGGTTATAAACAGGTTAGAAGTTTGAGGACAAAGGATTTAAAAGCGAAGATAGAACTAAACAACTATAGTAGAGGGCATTGAGTTGTATATGCCCTGGACGATGGTAAACCTACTATCGCTATTTAATGTAATAATATATTAAATATTTTTAGCCAAAATTGGAACGAAACTGCGAGTTCACGCTTGCCATCCATGCTTCATGGTTTTCTGTGTTTATCGTGCATGACGTCATCAATATTTTAGATGATCACGTGACATTTAATTCGGAATATAACTCAGAACCGCAGAGAAGGATTAAAAATTTCGAATCGGTTTTCGCACCACACGTTTAGCGATGAAAGATATTTTAAATCCATTTGAGAAATGACTAACACAACGACTTTTTATCTCACCTCTGGTCATGCTTGGGCCACAAATACCTCTTGACATTGTGGCAAGAGTTATCCATGGATCAAACATCTCCGAGTATAAACCTCTTAACTATAAATAGCGCCCGATGCCATATGAGTTGATCTAATACGTCTAATTGCTAGCGGGCTTGATGACGTATCACTGTTAGAAAAAACCGTGAAAAATATATGACTTGTAAATTCGCTCGGAAGAGCGTTTTTTATACTTTATACAGCCGGTAACAAATCATAAATTTTATTTTGTCAAGCATGAATCACAGATGGACCGCGTCTCTATGACGCGATCCATCAGTGACTCATACTTAACAAAATATGTTGCGACAAAATTTTTCCAATTGGGTACAAACTAAAGGAAATTATTCTATTAGTTAACCGATTGACGTAAAAATGCAATCAGGATTTACGAGTTTTTTAAACGCACTTATTGAGTATTTTATTATTATGCTCCGTTGAATAAACCTGGCATTAGTTCGCTTATTATTACGACTCATACGAATGCTTCCCTAGAGTAGGAGAATTGATGCGACTTAGTTTTATAGGTAGAAGAAGAAGAACAGATACAGCGTGTGTACTAGCAGTGCCGTATGTTGTACGTAAAAAGAGAATTCTGATTTTTCTTCTTTTTTTTTTTATATAACTTTGCTCGCCCTTGTCGCTGGTACAGGGATTCGGTCAGGGTTACGCGCTCAAATAACCAATAAAGGGTTGTGAAAACGGTGTCTCTCACGATGCACGTAACAGTGTCTTTCCTAATTCAGTACATATCAAAGTCATATCGTGGTTTTGGTTACAAAAATGCTGACTCAAAATAAAACCAAATCTCCGAGTCAGATTTTTTAGTATTAAATTTTGTCTCAGGTTTCTATTTACCTGTTTCTTAATGATTTTTTTAATGAATTTTTTCCGTGTTTTAAGTTTTAAGTTTCAGTAATTTTAAAGACAGCCTGTCGCTTCATTTAGTTAAAAATTGAATTTTATGAGGACAGTACTGCTAAGAAATGCGTATAAGTTACTGATGATAGAACGTAATTGAGTAAAGAAAAATGTGAAGATAAATCTTATAAAAGCATACACATAAAGCATAGTTGGTCCATCTTAGAATCATGAATGAATACAGTTTTATTCACTACCGTACGCCTTGTATAGATTTTCTTTAAATTTATACTGAAAACTGAAATTCCAGCAAAATTCGCCCTACTTTTATCGTAATATACTGACCCCTTTCCCACCCTGACAACAGGCGCCATCGTAGGAAAGAAGAAGGTATTAATAATAACAATATGTTACATAGAAAAGAACCATATTGTTGCTTGTTGCATGAAGAATTATTTAAGTACCGCGAGCATAAGGATGTCTCGGCATGTTTTGTGCGTTCTCGCGTCGTATGGAACGAGTGGAGTGCATTGTGCAACTGGGATTTAATTTATTTTAATTCTAACAGAATCCGAAATTTTATTTTGTCAAATATGAACCACAGATGGATCGCGCCTTGGCGGCGTGATCCATCAGTGGCTCATACTTAACAAAAGATGCTCGGATGTGCCTATTATGTCTTATTGGTAAAGTATGTCTCCGTTATATTATGATTCGCAATAAATAACATTATATTACATAAGACTAAGGCGTTATACTGAGAGCATTGGCCAATACTGTATCGCGCCACTAAGGCAGAAAGCTGCGCGATCCATCAGTGTCTCATACTCATAAAACATGCTGAATAAATTTCTCTTATTGGACTCGCATGACCCTGTATGTATTCGTTATATCTCAGTAGTCGGAATGCAAGTATCAATTGAAAAAATTGTAAACAAAAGATCAGATTTGCAGAAGACGTAGGCGTGCAGGGCAAACGCAAGGTGCTTTATGTGCTAAATTGAGAGCGCAGTAACGGTAGTGCGGCTAGTTCTTTAGTTTGTGGGAGGGATGTTTAAAAAAGGGGGAAATTGGCATATTGCGACGAAAGCACGCCAAAGATTTGTGATGAAATTCTCTATTAACTAGAAAAAACAGATAATTTAAGTTTTTTCAATAGTCACCCCTTGGAGCGGATAACCCCGACAAATGCCCTGTACCAAAGGCTACTTATAGACGGACGGGTTAGAGTTGTCGGAAAGATATGGTCTTTCAGGTTCGGCTTAGCCTAGCGAAGTTAATACAACCTAGGTTGAGCTTTATTAGTCAGTCTATGTTCCACCACATGCAAAACAAATTACGTTAAAAAAGCTTAATTTTATAGAAATTTTGTTGTAAAGCGATTATCGGAATCGAAAATGATAGAAGATTTTCAATCGTCAGCTTGTGTCGTATTTAAATCATATTAAACTGGGGAATTTTAAGAAATACAGTTGTGATTACTTTTATATTCTGCGACATTTTCAGATTATTAATGCTGGTACATAGTCAAAACGCATCAAATGAAACTGAAAACTTCGAATATGTTTACTGCGCCTTCTCAGCTGCAAACAATCTCTCGATTCAGTTGTAATATTCCCAAGTGATGTATTATTGGCGACTTCACACATGTCCAAAGTGTCTTTCACCTAAATGTCGTAATAATGTATATAATTTGTTTACCTCGATTTGTAATCCAGAACATTCTGGTGTTTCCAGTTAAAAATTCAAATTTGTCATACACGGGACACAGATGGACCACGCCTCAGTGGCGTGATCCATCAGTGACTCATGCTTGACTAAAGATATTTGGACACATTTTTTCTGGTCGAGTTGTTGCCACATTATTTTCTGGAAATCTTTATTTGATAAGTCGGGAAAGTGGGTAGGCCAGATGATATAATTTGTTTGATGTAGAACTTTATCCAGACATTTCTGGTGTTGTTACACTTTTGCAAACAATAGTTAAGCGTGGTGTGATAATAGTTATTGTTTGACTTTCTTTAGTAGATGAGCGCGTGCGCAGCACGATAAATCACGCTAAGGGAGGACCTTAATATCGAATCGGTCATCGGATTATGATTCTAGTGACTATTTTATTGCTGCTGCAGACAATATTTTTGAATAATATTCAAATTTAACAACGCTTTCAATTATTATTTTAAAGTTGTACATCACATGATGATGCGGTCATGCAAAGTCGTGTTTTGAAGTATTACGAAACCTCGTATTTCTTGACTCGACCAAAACAAGAAAATGTATAATAACAAGTACATGTGACTAGGCTAGTGCTGTAGTTGCAGCAAACGATGTATACTGCCAACGTTTCGAATGTTCACACAATTTCGACTAAAGATGTCGCGTCAAATCCTGTGGGGCCTAGGACATTAAGGAAAAATATATTTTTTTTAAACCGATAAAGGGGTAGAGGCCGGAGGTAGTGGGGCAATAAATTTAGCGTTATAGGTTTAGTGTAATTTTGTGAGGTAAATATGCTATTTTAAGGTCGAAAGCAATAAAAATTCTCGGTGGGCATTCGGCGTGGGCAAATGTTATATACAAACCGTTTGTTTTCATTGATCAGGTTTAGGAGCAGTGGGCTGTAAGTATCTTGTTCACAGGGGTTTTCCAGTCCGGAATTTTTATCCAAAAACGGAAAAAGAATGATGTTAATATGTTTGATATTTTTGCCATTTGCCAAACATATTTGGCGAAATTGGTAAAAAGTCGCGATTTGGTGAATTCATCGTTTTTTTGTTGTAGCATTGGAGATTTCCATTCAGCGGCCATTACGCTAGATTACTTCCTAATTTGACAAAAAGTGTGGAAATTACGATTGCTCGTGTTTTTTTGTCCAAATGGAATCATAAGAGAAAACCCTGAGCCTTCTTGTAGGGACTTCCCAGAGCACTGAGACGAAAATAACATATAATTGCTATGTTTATCGTATTTTAGTCTCAAGAATTCGATTGCTAGGAAGCTTTGCGGTGGAAAATATATAACCCATATTGCTGATATTATTTTTACGGTCAGGAAGGGTTTTTATGGCAGTTTTGAGCTGGTTGAAGGGGTATATATTTTAAGACAAGCTCATATTTTTTAATTGAAAATTCACTCTGGGAATGGCCGGAAGAAGTGCCAAAAAAAAAACTGACTAACGGTCACTTAATAGCGAAGAACTGTTAAAAGGCTACAGCAACTACACTCTAAACAGAAAATATCCCAAACGAAACTGAACCACCATGGTAAAGTGCAGTGGTATCTGCCCTGGACGATGGTGAAACCATCTACAATTTCCTAAAACATGAATCATTCAAGAAAGACATAATCTTTTGTTACTTTAACGTCTACTCACTGATCCGTAATAGTTGTACAATAATTGAGTGCCGTGTGCATAGTTTCAACGTATTTTGTAAGCGTTTCTGGGCAACAAATAATTGTTACGACTTATCAACCGTCCATCGCAGGTTTTATCCTGTTAAATATGAGTCACCGTTGGATTGCGCCATCAAGGCGCAATCCCTCTGTGACGCATATTTTACAAGACAGTTTTATTTATTTATTTGTCGGAAGATTAAAGGTATCACAGTATGGTATCACAGATATCTAAAATGTAAACAGGAGACGAACCAAATAATTATAGTCTCGTTTCCATTGCTGAAAATGATTAATTACTCGACGCACGTGAAGTTGTTATATCAGTATGCTCGTATTTATATAGTTTTAAAATTGAAATTGACTCAAAGTGAACGTCGCACTAAACGTTTCCGTAGGTTGCGTTTGTTTCTAGGTTTGTTTTATTTTACCCTTGCGTTTTACGCAAGCCCAATGCTCTACAAGGATTTACTTACGTTTTCCAATGAAACGGAACGGTTTGCTTGGAGGTTACGCAGACGGCTCGTTTCGTTTTTTTGCGTTTGTGTTTTGTAATTATGTGAACACGAATAACACAAAGCAATGCAATGCTGTTTTTATTCTATTACCCCAAACGTAACGTAACACATCGGTAAGACTTCGCGTGTATCGTGGCCTTAAGGCTGGAAGCAACGCCTGAAAGAAAGCAAATATGAGTCATTCATACAGCAAAAGTAGTACCAGCAACTGCACTTTAAATGAAATAAATTTCTACCATTTTTATGTTTTATTTCCTCTGTCTCACTCCGAAACGAGTTGGGAAATACTCCGAAAGCTCCTCCACTAAAAAAAGGGAAAAGGGCAGAATTTCTTGAAATGATTTTTTTAAAAACAATGATCTGCCTTACATATGTCTGGTGTTATATTACTTGATTACCCGTAAAAACCATATGCAATACTGACCTCTCGTTCAGAAGAAGACCCCATCAGGCAGGAAGCGTGTCCCGATTTAATGGGAAATTTTCAGTCATTAAACACGCGTGTGGCTTTAAATTAACTCCGTAAGGACAAAAACTATTTGGTCGTTAATCAATTGAATTGGTTATTTAGAATTTTAAAATATAAACGCGTCATTAGCTGTAAACCTTTTAATTATGTGTGTGTATAAATTTGTGGTGTTGTCTACTTACTTACTTGTAAACCAGATCACGGCTTCAGTTGAACTTTTCAATTTTTATAGACTATGACCTGTGAGCAACGCGTATTTAGGAACATAACGGGAATTTCAATAAACGTTTTTATTTTTGTTTATTTGAAATTCGCGTTTGGCAAGGCTAGAGGCAACACGTAAAAGATTCCAACTAAAGCGGAAAACATCGCAAAAAGAAACAAACCGTTATAATAAAGTGCAGTGATCGGTATCCGCCCTGGGCGATAGTAGTAGCATCTATCCGTCACGACCGTTAATAATGAAGAAAAAAACTTGTAAAATTAGATCGTTTAATCTACCGCGCTTGACAAAAAAGCATGTTTCGAAATTTTATTTTTTGAAAAAGGAATTCAATTTCTTTAAAAAAGTCTACAAATGAAATTTGCCACACCTCTATGTGTATCGTATCGAGTGAGGAAGTGATTAAATCAAATCTTAGATCAAGTTTTGTCGCAAAGTCATAGTGATATTGTCCGACATAAAATAACCACTAATAAAATTAATATCGGTTTGTAAACATGTGAAATGTCTGCTTAAATTGACTAGAATTTGATAGTAAATAAGATTATCTACTATTTCATTTTCGCAATAATAGAAAATTAGCTATGTCGAGACTGGATCACGGAAGGACCGCGCCTAGACGGCGCGATCCATCCGTAGCCCATACTCAAACGTGTGAGTTACATGGCATCAAATAAGTTAAGACATCTGCGTGTTTATTTTTACGTCAATATCCAAAAAAAACGTGTCACGATGATTCGAAATACGTGTTACTAATGTAAATAAAATGTCAGAATGAAATTAAGTTTTGAGTGGGATGCAGATTTCAGGTACAGGTTTTAGAAATGCTTTTTTGGCATATTTTCATGCGTGGCATATAAAGCAACAAAATTTCGACAATGGGGCCCGAATCAGCTTTGTGTGAGGTGTTTTATGCTTAGAATGCCGGCTTTATAATATATTTACAAGCTCATCGTCAGGTTAGTGCCCGTTGGTTTCTAATATTTATTTAAGTTAGACCTTTGACTTGAAATTTTCTACCGATTTGATGTTGTAATTACACACCACGGTCGTTTCATTTTCACTGATTGAGTCTATCTCCATAAATTATCATGTAACTGGAGATAGAAAATTGTACTTTTTAAGTTCACAAAGAAACCTTTCCACAAATGGTATTTTGTTTTTGCAGCATTTAGCATTTGTTATTAAAGCGTATTTAGTTATCAATCAAACACTGAAGAATCCACCATGCATGGGACACTCGATCAAATGCATGTCGAGTTACAAGTTGCGATGAATTTCATCATTTCATATTTGTACAACAAATTACCAAGAACAAGAGTTCATTTATATGGAGAAGAGTTGGAGAAATTACTTCGTTTGAAGTTTAACGGACATTGGTATCCCACAAACCCTATGAAAGGGTCTGCGTTTCGCTGCGTCCATCTCAATTCAGCTGAAATTGACCCATCGTTTGAGCTTGCTGCAACAAGAAGTGGATTGGACTTTGTTACCGATATTAAAAATAATCTTCCTTCTGAATTGAGCGTTTGGGTAGACCCAGGAGAAGTTTCATACGCAATTGGAGGACCCGACGGGAAACCAGGACCAGTTAAAGTCCTTTACAAGCAGCAACCAAATGCTGACACAACAGAACAACAAAATCAACATCAAAATAATGAATCAGCATTTACCACTGGAATTCAAATGACCCCAAATATAAACTCAGCCGATTCGTTTATGACCTTCAACCCCCACGCAAAAGATTTTCTTCCAAAGGCACCACTTAATCTACCACTCGATCCCACATTTCAAGGGGAGAACGCAATGCATCAACTTCAACAACAGCGAAATGTTCCAGCAAACTTCAACTACAGTCTAAGACCCGCAAGACGACTTTATACTGTCGATGAATTCGCTTCAACAAAATTCGGAAGCACAAAAATGCGATCAAACGCAAGGAACTTATCTCCCTTCCAATGGATGCAAACGACACCGATGGGCTTCCCCACACATCCCCAACAGCAATTTAATTCTCAAGATACATCGCCTACGTTTCCCACCGCACCGATAGGGTTTAAAGCCGAGCATCCGACATCGCCCATCGACGCACAGATGTACCAGTACAACCAACAACGAGTATCTGCATCATCAACTTCATCCTTTTCCGAAACAAGTTCCGGTTCTTCCGCTTCTTCTTCACCAGATCACGTCAAGAGTCAGCTGATGAAGACTTCAAGTCAACAATCTCCTACCAGGCCAACGTGGGGAGATGCGTTCACTCTCCCAACAGCTGTGTACCAACCAGTAGAATCATGGTCATTGGGTCAATCATCAACAGAGCTCCCCTCCCCTCACGAAGACTTTTTGAACTTCGCTGGATTAAGCGACTTTAGTCCTTTTGGTCCTGACCGTGTACCAGTTCCAGCATCCAGTAGCCGGATGATGTCAATGGCAAAGTGAATTGATCTCTGAAAAAGATGAAAATTTGCCTTAACATTTAAACATCTCGCATTGTTGAAAGGGATATAAAGTGGGATGTATAGTACGTATGAGTTAATACATTAATCTGTTAATCTGTTCCAATTTTAAATATGGTTTGTTGTGCCTATATTGCTAGGAAATTTGAGCACAAGATTATCATTTTTTATTTAAGTTTTTATTAACCCAAATAAATATGCTTTCGAAACAAAATTAACTTTTTCAGTATACAATGAATATCGAGTGTTCAGAAAAAGTTTATTGTTTTTAAATATGGAAATGATCTGCAAATGTATCCTTTGTAAGGACGGCATAAGAACGGATGAAAGCTTCGAGTATTAATCCATTAGTATATCAAGTTGAACCAAGAATCACTGATGGATCGCGCCGAAGAGGCGCGGTCCATCTGTGACACATGGTTGACAAAATTTTGGATTTATTTTTAGCCAAATCAATTTTTGGCAAGGTTTCGTGATTCACATTTCATCTCCTACTATTATTATATTATGTAGACCAGATTTAAGGTTATTTACCGTATTCTACCATTTTTTTATACGAAACTATTATAAAAGCTTAAATTTGCTGTTTGTCATTTTTGTACTTTAACAACTGCCAAAACGTATTTTTGTATGAACTAACTCCCACTTATATATTTCATAAGTACATACAAGCACCCGGAAAAACTACAGTAACACTTGTTTGCCCACTTGTTGAGAGCCGTCGCGAACGCTCCCTGGGACAACAGAGTTACAAAATATTCATTTAAACAGCCTTACTCAAACATTTCAATATTGCATAAGGGCTATTCATGCACGCTGTGTTGCAATTACAAAATTTTTATGATCTTTGGACGTTTTGCAAATATGCCAGTAAGCCTGTGTGTGCTTTGCATAGATTAGGAAATTTTCTGTATCATCGTATTTTGTTTGATCTGTCATGGAATGTGATACGTACAACAATTTATTGACGGGCCATGCTTTGTCGAGCATGAAATCACTTCCTTTTATAACTCACATTCATTCCTGGCTCATAGATGATTTGTTGTTTTTTCCGAAGTAATTTTTATCGGCATTGATAGAACATGTGTTTTAAGTAACGTTACGACTCATACCACGGTAAACGAGCTATATAAATATCCGGGTCCATTCGATCAAGAATTTATGAGATATGGAAGAATAAAACAGTAATTGTAATGATGATGGGGGTGGGTTGTTAGAAAGTGACCAAATTTCCGAAGTTTTATTTTCAAATTTCACCACCTGTCCACCGGTGATACCTCTAACCACGCATAGATTCAATTTCAATAAAAAAAATATGAATATATATAATTTATTTAAAAATGTTCTAGGATTCCTGCTTTATGTTACCACTCTAAGCAAAACCAACTCCAACTAAACTATACCAACACTAAAGAACGCACGTATGCATTTTTGCTATAACTCAAGTTTCAACTCCAGCCATACTTGGTGTAGTTATTCAAACTTGAATCACAAGCTCATGTACATAATAAAATGTATTTTACAACTGCCAATTATCAAAAAAGGGAACACTAATAATCCAAGAAAATAAACCAAACATTCGGGTTTCGATTGGTGACATGATTGATTTTTATCGAAGTAAATTAATTTGATATGTTTTAGTAATTTTATTTTTTTTTTAATTTGAGATTGGAATCTGGATTACAAATTTACAGACGTATTCCACTGAAAATTGCTAATCTTAGTCAAAAGAGGTGTAAATTTCGATTGCTAAATTTCAAAATAATTTGACATAAAATTATAGTTTTGTGCTTGAAACAATGAAAATATTTCGATTAGATGATTTTTTTGTCAAGCACGAGGCACTGAGGGACCGCGCCTCGTTGGCGCGATCCCTCAGTATCTCGTTCTTGACGATTTTTTTTATAGAAATATTTCGAATCGAAGAACTGAAAATTATCATAGCGACACTTATTCTTGTTACAAACGATTCCTTTGCTTAAACTCAACATTTCATATTTTCCTGAAATATAAATATAAAATTCAATTTGTTATGACAAATTTTCCGGCAAAGTTTATAAACTCTTCGCTATGCATCATCAAAAATTTTAAGCATATGTTGAAACATTTGTCTATTCAGGACGCACATCCTGTGTTGTACTGACGCCGGTATAATTATTTCTACGAGTAAAAATTTCCATGAAACAAGCAAACATATCTGGAAAATTACTGTAAAATTCCAGTTATAACCGGTTTAGGATGGCTGTTTTTAACTTGATACTTAAAAAATCGATTTTTAAATGTTCAACATCAGACAAGTATTATTTCGCAACTCTTTTTTCGGGTACTCGAGACTGGTGTTAGAAGAATTTTTATGTTGCAATATTGTTCATGCATAGTTTTTTTGATATATACCACTGAAAATTAAAGTTTTGTATATTCTTATATGAATACCTAAAAATCATTTGAAATTATCGAAACGGAAATGTTGAAACAAAAAAAAATTCTGGTGGAGTGACAATCGAACACGTAGCTCATTAGTTCGAATTTGGAAAATGGATACCGATTGAAAAGGGAGTATATAAAACCATCAGGTGCGCCTCTTAGAGGTGACCTTTTGATTAATTCTAATGAAGCGTAAAATTCAATTCAAAAAGCAATTTTATATCCAAAAACAAAAAAATGTATTTTCCGAATTTTCAACTTTCGAATTCTCGCGAAATCGCAATTTTCCACTTGAAAATCTGATATTAAAGTAAACGCACACATCCACAAAACTAATTCGACCTTATACTTTCCGATAATTGTTCGAAGGTACTAATTATATTATCTTTAATTAAACAAACTTGGTAGAATTATTTCAGATTATTTATTTTTGTGGGCAAACAACGCATACGGTCGTTGAAAACAATCTTTTATTCAATAGTTCGACCAGTTTTTCTTCAACTGCGACAAAACTTAAGTCAAATTATAGAACTGTTAAATTTGTTAAAAAATTGAAATAAAGTAAATAAGTAGCTTGATGTGAATGATCTTACGTAAGCTAACTGCTATCGAATGGTACAGTGAGTGGTATCTGCTCTGGGCAGAAAAAGAAGCTTATACCGACTTTTCAATTACAGAATTTATTGAAAAATAAACCCCCCAAAAAAAAAAAAAATTGATAAAATTTGTGATACCGAAACCGCTATAATTTTTTAAAAAAAATACGCAGAAAATAATTTTTTTTATTGGAAATGGGCCCCAGAGGAGTTGCGCCGCCGAAACGCGGTATATCTGTGGTTCATACTTGATAAAATCAAATTTAGGATTACCCTTCTAATAGTATTTGTCAAAATATCAATTTCTATGACAATCGTTATAATGCGTCAACTAATTATGTAATTGACCTTACGTTCGTGCGTAATCGTCATTGTTTACGTAAACAATGGAATTAATCATTCTAACTTGAATTTGACCTTGAAAAAATTTGCGCGATCATTTGGAATTAAATGAAAATTATTATTGCGATTAGAAAGTCGTAAAAAGGATGTAATTATCTATACGCTACGTTGGCGTATACTATAAAAAAGGTGGTAAATTGAGTCAAATTTTAGTAGTAAATTCGAATTAAAAATGGTTCAGATTTTAAACTTCTATACATATATGTATTGCTTGGACATCGATATAAATCAGGCCGGGGCGGGAAAAGGTAGTTCTGAATCCCCTTTTAATCAGAATCGATCCTTTCTTATGTCGTGTATGGGCGAGTGATGTATGAGGGCACATATATGTGGTCCTTCTGTGGCTCATGCTTGGCAACAACAAAAATTGTGGCGGAAATGCGGTGCTGGAAACATTTTAACAGTTTTCTTAAAATAAATGTTTTGTGCCTTTCAAGTGTTTTTATGAGTTTTACAATCTTACTAAAATCGGAGGCGTGGGTCATCTCTGGCTCATGCTTGATTGAATGCTTTTCTTCTTAATAAAATATAAGTTATTTTACGGAATTTCCCAACAGCGCGTATGTGCCCTTTCATTAAAATAATTTGTGGTTTTGTAATTTGCTGGTAAATATTCAAACATCCCCCTCAAAAAATTTACTTTGTTAAGTATGAGCCACTGATGGATCGCACCACGAGGGCGCGATCCATCCGTGGCTCATACTTAACAAAATATGTCCAGACAAGATTCTCAAAATATGAAATATAAAGCGTTTCTGGGACGCTTCATAATTGTTTAATAGCCGAAAACGGTTTCTGTTTGAAATATTTTGACGCCTTTATTTATTCCTCATTGGCATGATAATCATAAAAAAAATCCGGATAAACAAAAGCCTGCTGGTCAGTCAACCTGGAAGACGGTGATTAAATAACTGGTCAGCAAGTCACATCGAAGATAACTGAAAAATACTTCAGTATATGTATATGCACCAATGTATGTAGATATATTATTTTAATACAAGTTTTGAAAGGTATTATTGTTCCACGACAGATCAAGCTTGATACGATGATATTATTGTTGTAATAAAGTGTTTAAAATTGGATTGATTTCATTTGAAATAATCATTATTTGTTCCATTTCTACTGTTAGGGAATCACGTAAAATGTTCTTTGCATTTCAAAGTAGATAAGTCATTTCACAATTGAATGCGACGAAATTTTACTTGATTTTTTTAGCAGTTCACTATATTTTCACGGCGTTTCATAATTTTACATTTTCCTACTCGGGCCTAGAAAAGGATGTCTAATTTATTTATTTTTCCATTTTATTCATTTTCATTTTTCCTTCCACGAATTTGCTTTTTGGTGCTGGTAAAAGGGAAGAAAGATCGTATTGTTTTGTACTATGACGTCATTATAATTTTGAGCTATCAGTCCTTTGTGATGTCATAATACGTAAATTTGAAAATGAAATACAAAAAAAAAATTTCTTTGCAAAAGCTTTGTTAGCAATTTGCTCACTGTACTGTCAAATGTATTTTTTTTTATTCAAAAGAGAAAAAAAATCAATTTTCCCGCTCTTTTTGCCAAATATTGTGACATCACAAAGACATTTTTTTCATCGCCAAAATATATTGTTCAGGTAAACTATACTAGTTTTCCTGCTTTGATAGTGGGATTCTAGTTGTATTTACTTATTTTTACATGCTGAAAATGCTTCTTTCTCTAAGTATGGTCCATTATTGGATCGCGCCTGGCCGTCGCGATCCATTAATGGTTCATACTTGAAAAATGATAAATAGTTTGAATTGAACAAAATTTTTTATTGACTCCGAGGCTTAATTTTTTATATATATTATTTGGTTGTATGCTATCGTACTATTTTATTTTATTCGTGTCCATGTTTTTACAATAAAAAAATTTTTTCTTATTTTATTATTAAATAATTATTGGTGTCAGATGCTTGTGATAAATTGCTTTTAGACCTATGCGATTTTTTGGAGAAAATTTGTAGAAAAAAAATAAATAAAAGAATAAAAAATCATTGAAACAAATTAACTCGTATTGTTAATTTTTATAATCTAATAAGGTTCGTTAAGACTGCAAGATTTTAGTAGCAGTTAAAGAGAATGACAGAATAACCGTGGGAGAGGAAAATCGAGAATACGACTCAAGCATTGTGCGCGCGATGGCCTAGTGGTTTACATGTTGGCATCGCAGGTTTGATATCTCGGGCTTAAGTCCCGGCGAGTCCGACTCGTTGATTCATGCCCGCCACTCAAGCCAAGGTGTAATAACTTAGGTAGCCTAAGCCGAACAGGAAAGATTATATCTTTCCAAAAACTCTCACCCTGTCTGTCTATAAGTGGTCGCTAGCACAGGGTCTTGGTGCTCCACTTCAATATTTTTTTTGTTAAGGATTTCGAATTATTTGCAATGGCCTGTCTGTGAACCTACCGGGGGACTTATACCCAGCAATACGATCGCGCGCTTAACCGACTGAGCCATCGATCGGGGCTCACACCAATAAATGGCTTTGGAAAACATATGGCGAACCACGACCTCTAATGCACACACCAGTTCAGAATCGGTAACGGATTAACGTGTAGTTTTATGTATCCATGGTCTGGTCATCATCTTGGGGTCCTGAAGGGTATTTAGAAAAGAGGGAAGGTCAATATTGGTGGGTAAATTCTTACGTAAACCAGGCAAAAACAGTTCACAAGTTACCCTCAAGACACTTTCAGTTTTTTGGGACCTGGCTACTGACAAAATATTGGAAAGGACTAATGTACGTTCAATTTGCAGAGAAAAAATTGTATTGTGTAATTCTTGCGATTTAGGACGCTAAAAAAGCCATAAAGCGATTTTTTCGCTAGTCGGTGGTCGCCACCACAGCCCCCTAAATATTCAAGTGTTGACATTTCTGGGAAATAGCATGTCTGGATTCGATGCTTGGTGGATCAGATATCAATCGAAAAAATTTCAAAGTATATTTTGTTATGTATGTGTCAGTGATGGACCGCGTCGATCAGACGAGGTCTATCTGTGGCTCATCCTTGACAAAATAATAGAAATCAAGGAAATTCGTAGTGATTCTGATAGATTCCTGTTGCGTCGCGCATGTGAAGTTTTGTCGTTGTCTGGCCTTGGAAACAAACATTTTAAAATTATTTGGCTATTAGGTGATTTTTTATGACAGCTTTTGCCTATTTCATTGTGCGCGGCTGTTAAATCAATTCATAGCTATTTCGTTCTTGTTCAGTGTTGCTAAAATCTGTACACCAGATAGATTTTTTTTTGGTTTTGCAAATTGAAAAAGCATCTTGGTCCGAAAAAGTCAGTCGGGAATGAATTTTTTTTAAATGGAATCATATTCGAAAAGATCCGATTTCAAATTATTTTTTGAAATTCGATTCTAAAAATTTGTGTTATAATCTTTCCATAGAAATGAGTAAAGCGGGAAGCGCTCAAGGCCGTAATCATTCCTGTCATATCTTACATCAATATTACACTGGAACAAAAAATGCAACAAAATCACTGGTCTTTGACAGTAATTTTCCTTGGAGGTATTGAAAGGTATTCATAATTGACTTTTTTTGGCCAAATATGGGGTGTTCGTTGATGGAACGCACAGCGAAGGTGCGGTCCATCTACAGCTCGTAATTGGCATAAATCTTACCAACATGACGTTATTTTTTAACTTTGGAAATATGCAATTACTGCAAATGACCAGTAAATTTACTGTACTCTTGTTACAGTGTATATAAAAAAGTTGTTATCAAAGTAGTTTATTGAAAAGTAACGAGAATCTAGACCACAACAACTTTTTTTCACCAATTTATGGGAATAAGGCGAACCAGAATACGAAAACATGTTTTTGTCAAACACAATAGTTCTGATTACAAACCATTGACGATTGTTCTCATTTTAAACAAATTTGGCATATTTTACTGCAAAAAATAAAGAAATTTTATTGTAACCGACACGAGGTACATATTTAGGTCTGGGCGAAACCGAAGCTTTTCGAATTCGAATCGACCTGAAGCAAAAATTGTTTGATTTAATCGTTCATAGAAACAAAAACTTGCTAAATAGAGTGACATTTTTATTTTTAACGACAAAGAACAATCGATTTTGGTTAAATTTGATCAAAATCGAGTGCATTACGTCGTTAAAATATGAAACGCTTTGCTCTTTGGCAAGGATTGTAAATCGGCAATACATCACATTCAAGTATGTTTATGCTAATATTAGTAATTCGTAAATATAAATTTCTCGATTTTCATAGTGGTGACAAATATGTAATAGTAATTATGAGCCCTATGTTATATATTAGAAATTAATGATTCGATCGGAATTATTCGAATTCCAAATGGTTCGAATTGGCCTGGCTTGTAGATACAATCGGCGTAAATTCATTATCTTCCTCTCAGCGGCGCGATCAACGCTGTAACAAAAGTACAGTAAATTTACTGGTCATTTGCAGTAATTGAATATTTCCAAAGTTGAAAAACGGCACGTTAATGAGATTTATGCCAATATAGGCTGTTGATGGAATGCACCTTCGCAGTGCGTTCCATCAACACCCCATATTTGGTCAAAAACACCGATTTTAATTTTTTTTCAATACCGCCAAGTAAAATTACAGTCAAACACCAGTGATTTTGTTGCATTTTTTGTTGAGTTTGGTCACTGATGGATCGTGGGGAGGAGGCGGGAGCTATCATTGGAACATGCTTAACGAAATTAAATTTATGATCGAGTCAAAGCATGCTTGAGTAAGACATCCCGAAAGGGAATCTTATAATGCACGAAATTGTCGACACCAAGGTGCACCACCACAAATGTTTCAAAAATTAAAGTAAGAATGTTTTATATTTTGTATCTACGTGTGTTTGTGTAGGGTACGCAGTTCACATAATAGAAAAACAGTCGTTGAAAAGGTTTACCCTCGGCCTTTGTTAAGTTTAAGCCGCTTCCTCTAGGCCAGGGGTCGAGAAACTTTTTGTACTACTGGGCCAAATCTGCACACTTCCGGTGACGTGCGGGCCGCATAAGTTTCAATCTATAGATTGTTTTTAGTATAAACAATCGCCACATATCCTATATAATCATGGCACACCCTCAACTTCTATTCCTGTGTTAAACATTACACTGCAGTTTGCCGACCCCTGCTCTAGACAGGTCAACCCGATGAGAAAGGGGGACATTTTATTTTGTGATATTGAAATAGAAATCAAACTATCAACCATACTATTTTGTATAGAAATTTTCCTCGAAGGCGACTGAAATATATGTCATTATCTGACATAAATCAATATTCGATTGTTTTTATTGCGCAGTAGTGTAGACAATTTTAGGTAAAAAATATCGAGTTTACTGAGCAAATTTGATTTACCTAGTTTAACTTTGATCGAGTTTTCTATTCGAAGTTTCATCTACAAATTTTACTAGATAAATAGGTGAATTTATCTAAATTACAACCAAATACTCGATAAAAAAATACTTGATATCTAGGACAAAAAATAACTAGCTAAAGACATCAAAGCAAAAGCTTTGTTTACAGGTTTGCTATCAAGATACTTACTACCAATTTTGCTAGCGTAACTAGGCTACCTAGGTTATTTTTGTTGTAAATTCGTTTTATTTTACCTAATTTAAAAATAAACTAGTTTGTCATCACTACTGCGCAGTGAATGTTCAACAGCAATCTTAATATAACCCGATAATCCGTCCGTTACAAAATTTACGTGACGTAACAACATACGGGAGATCAAAAATAACTCAAAACGCAAAAATAAGCCGAAACGTTCAGAAACTATGTTGTTTGGTGTCAACAATAAAACTTCGACGTCACTTTGACGTCACAATAGGAGGATTAAAAATAGGACAGCTACATTGAAATGGGAAATCAAAGCAAAAGTGTAACAAATACGTAAAAGAGGTGCGGGGGTCTTTCTACACACATACACAGATTTATTTCTGTACAGAATGGAACAAATGGGATCTGTTTGATATCACCCAAATCATAAATTTTATATTGTCAAGCATGCGCCAGAGATGAGCCGACGCGGTCCATCAGTGACACATACTTAGAGGAGGATATTTTGACAAATTTCTTCTGATTGGACAATATTGCGAATAGAAACTCAAAATAGCTAATTGTTTATTTTTTTAAACACTTTCACGTCCAAAGATAGATATGAAAGTTTTTCTTAATGGAACTGGAAAATATTTGTCGAAGTATCTTCTGGGTATGAGTCGCTGATGGGTGGCATCGATATGAACATAACTGGGCTGGCATTGTTTCAAATTAAATATTACCATCTATGTGCCACACTTCTGATGGCCGGATAAAAAAATTTAGCTCGGTTCAATTTTCTTCGTCGATTCGATTATCAATTTTGGAATATGCACCTTTTGCCATGGTGTCTCAGTAGTTATTTGGCTATAGTTAGTCTCGGACATGGAGCATACGTACACGTGGTCCGTGTCTCGTCAGCGCGAACTCTTGGTGGACCGTTTATTCTCAATCGCACATTTGAATATTTTCCAGATTATTTCATCTGATTTTTTCTACCGCGTACAAACTACCACGTACGCTAGGGCATTTAGGAGAAGTGAGGCATGTTGTCAAGTCTCCCTCAATGAATATTGTGACAATATGTGCAAATTATTGTGAGCCTTCTGCAAACCGCAAAATTCTAATGTTGTCACTACAATCGGCACAGTGTTGTTAACGAGCCACTGCACTTCGAGCCCCAAGTCAATTCAAAGAACACACGAGTTGCGAGTAGAGTCCAAGTCGTAACAAAATCTAAAGTCTCGAGTCAAGCCGAGTTACTGTACTTTCAAGTTGCAAGTCAAGTCGACTGATTCATATACGAGTCGCGAGTCGAGTCACAGGTCGATTTCCAAACCTATTCAACGGCAATGACAGAATAATTTGCCGCTTTTCACTTTATTAGTATCAAATTAGAATCATCATCTGATCATTATTGGATAAACGAACATAGACTTCACAGCAGGGTAAATAGTATATTTTATATCTTTCGGCGAGGCGCTTTTTCAAAAGATGATTACAGATTTGGGCTAAGTTTTTATCAAGTCCTGAGTCAAGGTGCGTTTGCATTTTTTCAAGTCGAGTTATTTAGTTAAAATAACTCGAGTCAAGTCATTGGAAAAGGTGGCTCGAGTGGATGCTTTAAAGTCTTTGTCTTATAATAGAAGTCTTTCTCTTCATTTTAATGTCAGTCGTGACTTGAAATTGGAATAAATATGCATTAAAATGACTCAGAATTAATTAGCTAACACGAATAAATAAACACGTGTGTTTTCATAAGTACCTGTACAGAACAGAAAACCCCGAACGTGAAATTTTAAACACGAACCGTGATGTCGATGAAGTTCATTTTTTAATCACAAATGAAACGATTCATTCCACGTTCCACACTTGAGATAATTAACCGCACTTGAAATGATTCATAGATTAAACTCGGGTCAGATTTTTCTACCAGTGTTAATGTAAACACTGGCGAGCAGTGATGACGGCGTAAAGTTTCGAAACTTGCAGCATATACAATGTTACAAATTAAAATGAATTTTCCTTTTATTTGCAGTTCTGTGTGATGTATGGCTTATTTTAGTAAAATTTATTAGTAAACCTCCAAATCCCCCCCCCCCCCCCCCTGAAATTTGGGGTGAGCAAACGCCTGTTACTCTCTTCGAATATTTTCTTTAAAACAATTATTTGAGAGATATTAAGCTTTACTTTTGGTTTTGTTTACTTTCCTAATAATTCTGCAGTATAATGTATTTATATATATAGCCATTGGTGTCGACAGAGGTGCTGAGATGAACTATGTCTAATTAAACGCCAAAAATTGAGGCCGCGCTTTTGAAAGTATTGATGCCAAGTATAAGCTGTTGATGAACCGCATCTCGTCGGTGCGTAATATTTAAACGGTATCACTTTGCAAGAATGCTAGGTAGGGATATCGAACTTCGGCCAAAGATATGTATACGTCATTGAGAAACTAATGCATAAAAGAAATTCCAGTGCCTTCGGCACGTACTACACAGATTAAATCGAGTCACGATTAAATTTTATATGAATGCATCGAAACCATACGACATTTACCGTGCTCTTGAAAATTTTCCTTTAATGTATACATCTAACGCGTAAAAAGAAAGCGTGGCGATGACAAGGCGTGATACGCGATTTGTTTACAGTTGCTAGATTAAGTTTTGTATCGACGCGAGTTTCGACCCCATTGTTATATGTGCTGTAGCATCTTCATACAAAACCAAGTGTAGGGCTTTTATTTTTACACGTAGGCTACATTTGTTAAAAGAAGCGTTTCAAACACTCCCGAAAACTTAATCAGAAATAAGTGAAGCTATTCAAATCGGTATAACTACAAACTTACCTCTGACCTGAAAACAATCTGTACGAAACATTTTGGTGACAAAGAACTTGCATTCCGCCATATAGACGTAACCACGGGCGGCGGAGGGTGTCAATTTTGGGAGGGGACATAAAAATGAAACTATTAACTATGTTTTTTATATGAAAGAATTTCGCGAAGAAAGCAGTGGAAATTTCTTGGGTATTTTGCTGGTAGAATACACTAAAACTATAAAAATGAGTAAAATGTGCTATTGGACGCCGAATGAGAGTGGAAATTCTGTCTTGTAGGTCTGTGCCCAAAATTTGAGGGGCACAAGTCCCCTTCTTTTTTTGAAAAGACTTCATTTCACAGTATGCAAATGCTTACAATATTAAAATCATTTTTCCATGTTCACCTGAATGACTAGGCAAGCCTGCGCTGCGCAAGGTGCAGCAACAACGCCAAAATGTAGGCGTGTTCGTCTATTCCTAACGTGCCCCGATTGAGTGATAAAGCAGGACGTGACTAAAATCATATATTCCGAGGAGTAATTCAATTATAATTGTATTGCGTCAAGTATGACACACAGATGGACCGTGCCTTTGCAGCGCGATACATCATTCACAACCTTGTCCTGGACCATGCCACCATTAGACCAAAGCGCCCGACTACCTTTAACATGGACTCCTCGCGCATTCCCGAGCACACAACGGCAACGAGTGTTCTATAGACAGCGCTCCGCGTGGAATCTGGTTGACCCGCATAGATGCGGCAGACACATACATAAACTGTGAAGACGCCCGAGTAGGCTAGAATTTCATTTTTATCCTGTGGTTGAGTAAAGCGGCTGTACCGTATAGGGTTGATTTTTTTGGCTTATCATTATCAATGATCACAACGATAGAAAATACAAAAAGAATATCTTTATCACAATAACATATTGAAAATGAATATAGGGTTATATAATAAAAACTGACTGAATAATGCACAATAAGAATGCAGTTCGGAGTTGCACAAGTGCCAGGAATGATTGAGAGAACTAGAGCACAAACACACAGTTCACAAGTAAGGTTATTAAGTAACTATTTTCAGCGGCGTCATTTCCAGCTGAAAGTTTTTACGCGCACATGTTTTCGTTAAGCCCGAGTCACTGATGGATCGCGCCGATGAGGAGCGGTCCATCTGCGTCTCATGCTTGACAAAATAAAAATTGTGATCCACTTTTTTTATTGAAATTCACTCCAAGCAAGGCCGGAAGCAGCTCCCAAAGTGAACTAACCAACAATCGTTGAAACCTAAACGGAAAACATACCAAACAGAACTGAATCATCATGGTAAAGTGCAGTGAGTGGTATCTGCTCTTGCGACCAAGATTTTAAGAAATTACACTGCTTTTTAAGAATATTTAAGCGGCGAAATTACGATTTTGGCAAATTTTACAATGTAAAATTCCGCATAAATCAAGATCACTGCAAAATAAATAAATTAAAAATAATCAGGAAAACTGAATAACGACAGTACACTCCGCTACTCAGATAAAGTCATTCAAATCAAGCTCTGCAAAATCCACTGCTCATGGAGGCAACAAACAATACAAGTAGATGGTTTTATCACCGTCCAGTACAGATACCACCCCACTGCACTTTATCAGGGTGGTTCAGTCCTGCATGTGATGTTTTCCACTTAAGAGTGCAGTTTCCGGCGCTACATTCTGTAGTAGCTTTTTGAATGGCTGTTTGTTGTCTCTTTTATGCACTGCCTTCGGTTCTTCCTCAGAGTGAATTTCAATAAAAAAAAAAATACCATACTTGAAATCAAATAATATTGGCGAGCCTCGATAAATCACCTGTTATAGGAACCTTCTATTGATGAGTATGAGCAATCAATTGGCATAATATGCTTCTTGTTTAACCACAAAACAACATATTTAATGGATTGGTTGTATGCATCGAACCAAATAAGAACCCTGGTGGCAGTCTTAGCGGATATAAGTCATAGCATTCTATATCTTTCAAAGTTAGCTTATATTGATAAGAACTTCTTCAAACCAGTGGTAGATGGATGAATGAAATTTAGTATTAAGAAGAGTCGATATTAATAAACATTTCAAATAATTTGCCTTTAATTAAATCACATGAAAATGGAAAGTAGAAAATAAGCAAAAACCAGGAGTGTATAAGAGAGTGAATATCTCTTGTGCCAACGTGACAAGGAATTTTCTTTAATTGGTGGCAAATGACTGAAGCAACGCTCGTATTTAAACGGCAGAATGACAGATGGAAGTTGAAGGTAGCAGTAGAGGCAGTGAAAATGAATGAAATAATGGTTAAATAAGGAAAAGGTGAAAATTGTGGAATGAATTTGTATGGAATATTTTCAGTTGGTGTTAATTTCCAAAGTAGTCAAAAACTGAAATTGATAAAAAAAAGATTTTTCCACACATACTTTATTAGATAACTTTTGCTGAATAATGTTATGCCGAGTGCAAGTCAGAATTGGCACATGAGATTTTCTACGTTTCAAAGCACTTCAAAAGACGTTTCGGGACTTTTTCAGTGGGTGGGAGGGGCATCATGTCTCTCCTAAATACGCAAGTGGCTTCCTGGCCCGTTAGGTGAAAGCAGGAAAAACTGCACCTCAAAAAGTTGAATATATGAATGAAGATGATGACATTTATAAACCCGTGACGGGCGAATTAGCTCTCTATGGTCTCTCGCAATGTTCTATCAGCAGATTATATTCCTGATGGTCAGTCTACATCAAGAACACTGCTGTACTGCATGGTTTTTTATGATGTTTTCGAGATAAGTATATATTTTTTTAGTACCATATCACATTCTTTGTTGTTGAATGAGAATTCACAGCAAACTCGGTATCAATCCGACACCTCCAGCAGTAGCATTGTCCAACGTATTAATATTTTCAGAATCACAATCCAACGAATCAAGGGGAGTCTTCAGTCTGGTGGAGCGACGACACGGTGAAGGAAATATAAAATTATTGCCTTGATCGGATCTGTGATACGAGTAAGTTTGATGTTAACACATTTTCTTTCTTTTTTACTT